>JAPEVC010000319.1:0-31574 GCA_027946555.1 Gnomoniopsis sp. IMI 355080 | reverse complement strand
GTCGAGAGGGGGAAGGGGGCGGCAAACCATTTCAGCCATACACATTGTCACGCACAAGATAAATGTGCACCTGGTTCGATATCAGTCTTGATTATGCGCTCCAGTGTTATCAGCATGCTTACCATAGCGAGAAGGCCAAGAATAGCGACGCAGGCCCGCCATTTAAGAGACCCCTTCCAATCCTATATGCGAATTCAGTGATTAGTCTCAAGATAAGAGCCTCCACGCCTCAATTGCAAGTTTGAGTACCACAATTCCCAGGCACTCTGCGGGCACGGACGGGTAAGTAGGGCGTGCACTCACTGGACATAGAGCGCCGTACCGATAGTCCCGCCAATGCCTATAAGCTGGACATGTCTCGACTTGAGCCTCCTCTCTGTATGGTCACCAGAATTGGTAGTACTTTGTGCGCTGGGCTGCAGAGACGCCTGTATTTCCACTTTCTCGGGGTCCAAGTCAATCTTCTTTGGGGACATTCGGCTGCCCAGAGACGAGTCGACATCTATGCCCGAGGAAGACATCGCGACACAAACAGATTTTCGAATCGCTGAGTCTGTTTGATCAACACAGACCTTTGAAGAGAAGACAGAAGAACTCGATCACGTACTGCATTGGTGTGACTGAGTGGGTGAGGCAAAATTTCTCGAATCGCGTCAGTAGAGAGGACCCGAGATAAAAGTAAATACGTGATAAGAAAATCGTTTTCTCGAACGGAAATACAGTTCCTTTTGGAGACGAGGAAGTGGGTAAGTTGCCAAGGTCGAGATGCTTGGCTCTTGCGATCGGGCTTAACTAGGCATATCAAGTCGAAAAACCGTCATGGTTCCCGCATGCCCAGATCCGTTGGCTCCTGGGCGACTCTTGGAACAGCGTTCTTCACACTGACCAAATTAATTTAGCGTAAATATAAGCACGGGGAGACGAGAAGATGACCACATGCTTTTTGCTTGCAGATAGTGGCTGTGGTAAGCCACATATTTGTTAAGCCTCAGACCTTTGGGGGGGGGGGGTTATTTCTTTCGGCTCAGACAAAGTGACACGATCTGCACTGTATACCTGTACTTCGACTGGGTACATTCTGAAGTCACTTCCTTCTCAGCACAACTAAAGAGCTCTGTGAACTTTGTCATATACCATCAGCTTGGAAAATATACACAACTATGAAGATGACTTTCCCATGGACTTATTGTTCATATTATGAGAAGTAGTATTTTTTGGGTACAATTAAATGCAGCTCGGCAGATCAAGAACACCCAATACGCCAAAGGGTATTATTCCGGCAATTTCGACAACTCCTAACAGCTCAGTGTTCCCAGTTTGTCAGGCCAGTCCAAAGGGATATGGGATAAATGAGCAAGAGTCTGATTCGCCCCATGGTTCAGACCAGAGGACACGACGCCGCTGTTTTCAAATGCCCTGATCCGGAGCAGGTTGTGGGTCAGTATTCCATTTACCATCACTGCCCAGCAATGAAAATGCCTCGCTGTCTTCCGTTGTTCCACATGCAAAATTGAAAATGCCAAATTACTTCAAGCAGGGTGCTGACTGGGATAAATGAAGGTGACACATATACGTCAAAGAGCCAGTCCGGTCCCGTCACCGGTCCAGCGGTACAAGCCAAGTAGCTCCCGGCGGCGCTGGTGCTGCTCGCCGAGATCCTCCGGCACTCGACCGCGTACTTGCGCGAGAGCGCTGCGCATGACTTTGCTGAAGTTTCGCTTGTGATAACGTTAGCAAGAAATTCGTAGAGAGATCGTCAGCGGACTGTGTGTGTGCTTGCCTGGTATTCCGTATTAAGTGTCACCACACAAGCCTCATGGGCTCTAATGATGGTCTCACAAGCTTTCACAACGCTCGGTGATGCCTCACTTTGGAGTTTGTCTGCGATCAACAGCAACAAGAAGGACCCTTGGAGAAGGTAGATTCCAAAAAAGTATGGCATGAATTCCAGGCCCGGGTCATATTCAAGGATGTGACCGATAGCCTCTGCGGCAGAAACAGCATGGCCAGTGGCTGTTATGAACCCTTGGGAGCTTATCCACAGATCGGCATCATCCAGCAGAGTTATCGGATCCCATTTTCCCGCGAGGAGAATGTGCAGCACGTGCATAACATGGGTGCCATAAGCCATCACAATGCGAGTCTGGATTTCAGACTCACTCAATCGAGAGACGCTGGTCAACACGCTGTGCACAGACTGAGCCGACGGCGTGCCGACGTCGTTGGCGCCAAGGCCATCAGTGTTGTCTTTTTCCTCCGAGTTGTTGTGGTGACTTGGGCTCAGGTGCTGTGCGGCGAAACGCTTCAAGCTCCGCTCGTAGAGCTCCAAATGACGCGTGATCTCCATGGCCTGTTCATCGAATTCGTGAGCCGGCCTGAAAACGGCCCCTAACCTGGGATGATTACGAGCGTGGTTGAGGTCCACGATTTCACCCAGAATAGCCATCAAGGGAAGGAAGTAACCAAAGATGCTGTGGCCGCTGCATTCGAACGTCGGCCCCCTCGCCCGAACCCGATCCTGAGCGCCTGAGGGGTCTGAAGCCATCACGTTAGGATCCGTCATCTCAGACTGGGGGTTGAACTCTCCATTCTGGTAGGCGGTATCGTCGAGAGGTTGCAATAAGCCGTCGCACTCGATGTCGAGAAGAAACAGTGGGCGATTGTAGCACAGCGCCAAGTGACGATCAACGCTGTAGACGAGCCACCAGATGCGTCGTCTTTCTTCACGCTCCTCTTCTGTAATCAGCCCCGGTATGTCGGTTTGACCATCAGCATTCTCGCCCTCCGGGTCAGGTGCGCTCAAAGATTGCGGGAGCTCTCTGCCGAGCCTCAGCTCGCGAGCCAAAGACCATGCTGCATTCCACCACCGCAGACTGGCTCCCTTGTATTCACTGGCAGACACCACCGTCGCCAGGTGTATGTATGTCGCCACGTCGTCCACCGTACCTGCTGCACCAAATGGGCCAGTCTCACTGGTCAATGCCTCCATACTGATTGTGCCGGGATGTGCCACCCCCAGCCCACCGAGGGCAGCGCCGTCGATTGCTGGCGGGCTTGAAACAGTTGAGGCGTCGTCCGCCGGGGTGTGTATCAGTGGCTTTAGCAGACTCACTGTCAACTCCAGCAGTTTTTGGCATATTTTGCCACGTGCAGAAGGGACACTGGAGAGCAAAGGTGCATCGCTCGTTTGTGCCGCGACCCAAAGCATGCTGGCAAGCAGCGCTGGCTGGCACCTCCTAGGCTTCGATGGATGCATGAATGAACGCTTCCTGAACACACAGCCCAGGACGTATGGCGACATAGGGTGCATCTGAGCCGACGAAGAGCTGGAGAAGTAGACGTCGATCAAGTCGCATGCCAAGGGAAGCGGTATGATATTTCCCAGATGTGAAACTATGGGTTCCAGGACAGGGTACCGTAATTGTGAATTATGAAAATTGGGCGCAGAGATGTGTCTTTGATACTGCCGAGATGGCGATGGGATGTTCGTCCAGCCAGGTGACGATTCATCACCTGCCATTGGGTAAGCGCTCAAGGGACTAGTCGTCATCCGAAATTCATTCGAGTTCGGTGCAAAACCTGCTGCCGACTGTGGCTGTATCCCGTAGGAAAGGTCTGGATATGTCGAGATGCCACCTTGATTCGCGCCATACCCAGGATGCGCTGCTGCATGCATCATATGGGCATCCATGGCATGGCGACCGTACGAGGTGTGGACGCCGCCATAATTATTGGGATCGAAAGCTCCCTGTCCATCAAGACTTTCTCGTTCCATCATTGCAGTATGATCATGCAGCTGAGCTGAGTGCGCTCCGAGCTCCTCGGCGCTGTCTAAGCTTGCTGATCGTTCATCTTGTTGCATACTATCCTCGCCACCACCCTCACTTGCAGTCTTGTCGATTACGGTAATTGAAGAGTCCGCTTTTGGGTCTGGCTGTTCGCTCGATTTAGCTGTTTCCGCTCCCGAAACTGGAGACTTGCGGTCCACCTGTGATGCCGCAGCAGCTTGCTGTGCAAGGTCTTTCCGCGATGCTTTGCCCCTCTTCTTCCTCTCTCTCTGATATTCACAGCCAAGTCCGAATTCTGCACCAATTAGCCTCCTATCGCAAGTGTTCCAAAAGCCCTCTGTTGCTCAACTTACCGATACAATGAGCACAAGGATGTTGTCCATCACACTTTGTGCGCAGTTGGTTACACTGATCGCAAGCTCGAGATATTCTGCGTCTCACAGGACCACTGGTACTCGCGGACCTTCCACCAGGTCCATATGGATGTTGTCGTTGCTTGGCTTGGGGACCGGTGCGAGGGACATGTGGGCTATAACCACCAACATGCTGTTGGAAGTGCTGAAGAGCATAGTGGGGCTGTGGGCTTTGGTGCAGACCATCTAGTCCACCATGCTGCAGGTTGTTCTGGGGAACATGGCCGTTGGAGAGTAACGTCGAGGAGGGCAATGACTGGTAAGGTGAAAAGCGATGTAGCGGATTGGAGAGCATGTTGACACCAGCAAGACCACGGCGGTCTATAGGTCGTCTTTTGGTGTGAATGCGATGCTTGATCTGTCACTGTCTATGACCAAGCTTCGAATCATCGAGGTTGCGCAGACTGTGTCCGGTACGGAACTGTCTTCGTAGACGGTTGAAAGCAACCTTGTTGTTGCAGGACGGTGTGCAGAGCCTTGTAGTAAGCGCTCTCGGAACTTCCGGAGAAGCAGCTCTTATGTGGTAGACCCGAATCCCTTATGCGTGAAGACAGGGAAGTTTGGCCAAAGACCTAAGAAACGCAGTGGATCAGTAAAAGGCATCACAAGTCGAAGCTTGCTGTGTGCCGAGGAAGCACTGTCGTCTCGAACAAGATGTGCCTGGCGTTGGATGGGGTCTTAAATCGGCCCGTCGCCGAACCATGACCGCTTGTAGAGTTCGAGTCTTCAAAGATGAGTTATTGCATTTAACTCTGGATGTGGCTTGCCGGTTTGTGAAGTATGGATCGTGCGAGTCTGGGAGGGCATAGAATACTACCCTGGGCCGCAAGGATTCGCAGAAATGCAGGAGAAATTACGGATAGGAAGTGCGGGTCGCTATAAGGAAGCGAGACTGAAACTGACCTCAAAAAGGACAAGGTGGTGTAGAATTGCGGCCAGCAATTTGTCGAACCAATCTTCGAGCTATCGATACCAGTGACCAGAGCCGTGGCACTTTTCAAGGTTGAAGGAAGTCCACTCCGCCAAAGCCAATTTCGCCACAAGTCCCGTCAGCTTGATGCTCTCTTGAACCTCGTGTTGCCCGGCTTCAGATACGATCGAGGGAGTGTATCGTCAGAAAGGCGTATTATTCCCGTAGCTCGAAGCACACAGCAACTTGGTGACGGTTTGGCAAGTAGGCCGAGCTTGTGGTCTGAATTTCTCGTGGGCCACCCGCAGATCGACAGGTGGCATGCAGCTTATGGAGCCTCCTTATAGCCCCCCAGTAGCATCACCAGTTGACTCTTATGCCGTTCTGTCTCTGCGAATAACGAGAGTCTCGCGCGAGCGTAGCAGTCCAGGGCCCGAAACCAAGTTTGCATCAGTGGTCCATACGTCGTGGACCAATGTCGATATGAGGAGATGTATGGCGGGGGTAATATAAAGTGTGCCGGACGACGGGATGACAAGTGTCCTGGGCTTTCAGGCGCTGTGGCAGCAAGTTGACATCACATCTAAAGCCAAAAGGGAAAGGTAAGTATCTGGTGAATCAATAATGACAGAGATGTGAGAGCAGGGGAGGTAGAAAAAAAAAAAAAAGCTGTGTGAGGGGTGTGGTGGGTGGGATGAGGAGTCAACTATGACTGGCGCGGAGGGAATCTACAGACGGTTCGCGGTCCTGAAGGAGACCTGGAAGCTAACCAGGATCGTCTTGTGAATGACCAAGAAGGAAAAGAAAATAGCACGGAGACCTGGACCGTATTGAGCAGGCCTGGCAGGGACTGTCTACCCAGGCAGGTTGTCATGCCGCCAAAGGGTAGGCCATGCTGGGACAGCCTAGCCAGGGCCCCTCACCTGTGTGGCCAGCTAGGTGTCTGGCTACGACTCTGGCATTTGCAGTCGACGCATGATGCTCACGAGATGGCCCATCCTTCATTCGTGAGACCAGCCCGCATCGTGCAGCAGAGTGCAGAGTGCAAGGCACGACTGCAGCTTTGGCATTGCGCATTGTATACCGGTGGGAAAGCTCAAACGCCCAACCCGGAGTCTTGCCAGTCCTCCGCACCTTAGCAGAGGGCTGTGGAGTTCGCGGGGCGAAGCGAGTCGAGCAGGCAGTCTCCATACTGCGTAGACGATGAGCTCTTGATCATGTGCCAAGGGCATACGAAGTGGGGGAATCGGTGTTTGGAGACTGGTTGCACTTGCGGAGAACCTTGGGCTCCACAGTGGAGATACGCCTGGACAGGAAGTATCTCCGCATTACTCGCTAGGGATGTCGTCTGATGCGTGTGATGAACACCATGGCGGTGACAGTTCCCCAGGCCATGTCCCAAGCAGGCGGTTCGGCTACGGCCTCGTGCTGCTATCCCCATACATAGTAGCGCAGCAGCGCAGCAGCGCAGCAGCGGGACTTCCGGGCGGTAACGGTCACGGTCCTGCGGGCTTAGAACGGACCGCTTCAACGGCGCCAACTTGTTAGCCCGACGACCGCTGCATACCTAGGTAGGCAGCTTGGCGATCTGTAGCGGCCGGGCCATGACGGCGGTCAACCAAAAAAGTCGCCTTATGCTCGAAAAAGGACGCACTTGCGAGGAGGTCAACGTGGGTGCAAGGTGCTCAGGCTGGCAGGGGAGGAGACGGAGACGGTGCCAGGGAGGGAGGGAGGGAGTGAGTGGTGCATTGTGCGATGCGTTGTAGCAGTACATAGGAGATTGACGAGATGAGGTTGCATTAAACCTTTGACCAGGGCTCCCCGCACTTGTCTCGCAAGGTTCCGATGGAGAAGGCTTGGAGATCTGTGCCAACCCAGTCTTATATCGCATCTCCAATATAGCAGCAAATCAACTTCTCCACTTTTTCGAAAGTCAACAATTCTTTTACCACCTACATAGTAGCTGCAATACTACGATATACTCGAATACTGTCGTATCATTTTCATCCATCTTCCCAAAGACATGGACTGGAACAGTCAGACGTGGCAGACTTTTAGACTTGCCGACGGGCAGTGCGTGTGTGCCAGCTGTGCCTGGACAGTCGTGTCTTCATGGCGACACACACCCTACCGAGTTAGATGACACCTCCCTAGGTACTGTACTGTACTAAGCAGACATAGCATGTACATTGCGCATCGTCTCCGCCCTCTATATTGCCTGGGCAGCGTTGAGCAGCAGCAGTCGAAAATAGGGGCTGTCACAAAGCCACTGGCTGTCGGGCTGATCGTGAACCAGACTTTTCTGAGCGCGAGCATCAGATTCTACAGAGTACGTCTCGGTAGCGTCAACCAGGTCTGCAGACAAGGTTATGACCGTCTCAAGTTGACAAGGACGATCACACTCTGTCAAGAATTATTAAGACTGTGTCAGCACAAAGACAGTCTTCAGGGTCCACCACCAGCATGCTTCTCTACTACTCCAAAGGACCGATTGTCAGATCAGTCAAGAGTCGAACCCGTCATGACTTTGGAGACCACGCCAATCGCCATTCTTCCTGCTTGTTGGTGTTGAACCAAGCGCAGACTAGTTAGCGTCCCTGCAGAATTCGCCGCCGAGCTATGCTTAAAGCGAGCAACAATCGCGACAAGCTAAGATCTTGCCAGGTCCCAGACGTTCGGGAGATGGTTGGCAAGGCTGTCCAGGTCCTCTCGCGGAATGCTTCCACCATCCTGCCATGGTGGGCATGGATAGTCTGCTTTCAAATTCGTCTCGAGGCTGTTGGACTTTGCTTTTGCCTGACAAGCGCATGACAAGAAGGCGTGGCAGCATGTATGTGCCTCGGCACCTCAGCGGCTTGGGCCAATCTTCATCCCACGATCAGGATGATCTACACCGGGTCCTGAGTGATAGCTTCTTACATCGGACGAACAAGATCTGTTTTCATCTTGTTGCAGCAGCTCGTGCATTTTTTCTTTGGGACAGGCCTTACCAAAGCAAGCGTACTTTCCGAAAGGCTTGGCACGTGTAAAGCATCACCTCGAGAGGCACGTCTCCCCCCCCCCCCCGCCCCCGATTTTTAGCCGCTGTCTGCGTATGGAAAGTTCTGTACAAGACAAAACAAACCAAATTGCTGTCCATAGACGATGTACGTGATATCCTGCACAGCTGGTGAAACCAATGTGTGACGCTGATGCGTGAGCGCAGGTGTGACAGCATTCGGCGACGCCGACCTGATGGTTGTTGGACTTTGCATGGCAAAGTGGCTTCTATGATCTACCGTTGTCAGGTGTCAAACTTGAACAAGATTGTTCTTCCACCAGGGAATGTACGAATACCGTGGCCCTGATCTGTTGTGCCACCGAAATGAAGTGCAGATCAAGCTATTCGCCTGTCGACCAAGATCTACCCAACATGACATGCCTCGAACATCCCCTAAATTTAGCTACTACGTATGGCCTTTGGTCCCGGTAGCTGGCAATGATGATGATACCCGAAGGAATCCTCCGTCCTCCCGGGTCACCTTGACGTCGTTGTCACTGGCTTCCTTCACGGCTAGACGATGTGACATGCGGCAGCATTCGGTCCGCATTGTACCCTAGAATCTCTGGTAGCTAGCCGCCAACGCCACCTAATCATTACGAAACCATGGCTTGTAACTGATAGCAGAGACATCCCGTCGACCGCAAAGCTACAGCAAAACTATATTCAGGAGTCTCCCGTTCTCCTGACAGCATTGAAAGGTCATGCCAAAGAGTTCCGGAAATCCAGGTATCAAAAAGGCTGTAGGACCATCTCGACACCACTCTTGTGAGCAGGGGGCGGGCCGCAAGTCCAATCAATCACATGCCCATGTGGCAAAGCAGGGGCATTCTTGTTGGGAGATCATCCCAAGACCGTCCCATCCCCCAAGATCAACGTCTTCGAGTCGATCCGGCACCGCCGGCGAGCACAAATGGCGGCCGGGTGATGGAAATGGACATTTCTGTTTTCTCTTTCTGCGCTCAGACTCTGGGGTGCATGCAGGTCGCATGTCGCCCTGTCCTGCAGTAGCCCATTCAGGGAAATGAGTTATTGTGTGGTATTGTATTCTAATGCGCCATACAGGCCTTGTTGACCTAGCAGCCGCCTGGTGTCCGTACCGTCCGTACAGCCTCGGTTCAAGCCCACCACTGAATCTGCCTTTTTTACTACCTAGCGCCTGTGAATTAGGGTGTGCCTAGTCCGGCAGTCAGACCTAGAAGCCTCTGCTTGAACGGACGTACTTCCTTTCTCCCGTGCTTCACACGTGGCAGTGCCCAGGATCAAGCCGGTTCATATTTCCGGGAGCATCTTGACCGCCGCCACTGGCCGTCTCCCGCATGTCACCACGATCTATAGACTCAAGTCAGGCCGACCCAATTTCTCTCAGACTTGGCAGAGCTAAGATGTGCCTCCTGCACGATACCCGGACATTTTGCATCCGCTGTGCCATGAAAAAGGTACCAACAAGCACGTACGGGCTGCTGACCAAGGCGTCAAAGTTTGGTTCTCGATATTAATTAAGCTCGGCCACTCGCGTTAGGCCCCTCTTGAAATCCTACCCAGACTCTGGAACCTGTTAATCTCTACGTGACCGGATTCCGGATGCCCAGTCCCCCGTGCACGCGGTCTGCGGGAGATGGCCCGACTTTCCCACCTATAGGTACGCGATCAGGCTTATTGGTTTTCTCGCCGCTTTTTCTTTTTTGGGTTGGCCCCTATGATTTGTTCAGGAGCAGCGCAGGGATCGTCGCCTCAATGGGATCGCGAGCAGTACTATGCAGAGGGCCCATATTATTAGGTCGAGCGATATCCGTGAGTCTTGCCAAACATAGAAGACAAGTGTCACAGCACTTTGGTATTGAGTCCCGCGTTTGCAGAGGACTACCCTTAGGATATCTAAGCACAGACACGAGAGTACCTGGTCAAGGATGAGGCATGATACAATCAATACGTTTTGCTTTCGCTGCCCAGCCTCATCAAAGCTTCCACATAGACGAGATGTCATCTCATGTCGGCTCTGCCCTCTGTCGATCTGATCGTCTGCCCGATCGGGCCGCTGCCCCCATTTGGTGGCTGCCACCGCTGCCACAACAAGCTCAGGGTCGCGCTCGTCAAACTTTGACAGGACGTCAGGGCTGAAACTCTTGATCGTATGCCGAATGTGGATGGCCCATTTTTCGTTCGGAGCCCATCAGAATCAGGTTTAGGATGTTGGCTACCGCTTCCTACCTGGTACACAGCACACGTCAAAATGCACCGCTTTCGCTTCCAAGCCCGGGGTATGAATGCATGCGCTCGCTTGCTGAACCTCGCAGCGCAGTGCTGCAGCCTCCAAGGGAGGAGGAGGGTGGAGCCGGGAGTTTTAACCGCATGGCTCTGGTTCCGAGGATGTTCTCGCTTGGGTGTCAAGTATGCACGTCAAATCACCGTCAAGTCACTACTTCATGGGCTGATTGTCATAAGTGCAAGCATTTGGATGATCATGTACTGGAGGAGCTCGGCCCGAGCCAAGCAGGCGAGGATTTGCTCTGGTAGCGAGCCCGTCATCCACTCTTATAATTTGAAAAGTCCATATATGGCTACGTACGGAGGGTGTCTTGTCCCAACTAGACTATCTCGTGGCTGGTTTGTCCAAAATGGTTACAACTGTCCTCGGTTTGCGTCTCGGTTCTCCGAGTTCCCTCGTCTTTGCCAATCATTTGTTCGATGTGCTAGTCCCAAGCACAGCTTCCAAGTTTCGAATGCAAATGGTGTCATCTTGTCGAGAGAGGGAAAGCCAGAGTAGAGGATTTGTTGGGAGGGAGGCAACCAGCAGGCTCAAGGACTTTCTCTTCCGCTTACGCGCCAGCAATGCGAAGCACTCCTCGGAGGTGCCCACGGAGAGGTGTCCTCTCATGAAACCAGCATGCTCTTCTTGCAGTGAAGGGCTGCTCAGGAGCCTGCACGACTGCTCGATTGTGGGATGGCGTTGAGGTATGTACGAGGTGGAGGCACCTGGTCAGGTTATCGACTAGTCTGTATCCTTTACGTCTGCCTGTTCTTGGGGCGTCTACAAGTGTAGCACCTGGCAGTGTGGCCGAGAAACAGAAGCCCGTGACGACATCTGTTATGAAGTCCTGTATCTTCCCTTCCCTACGGAAACATCCGGAGGCGTCATCAAACGATATGCGTTGCTGTGCCTGGCTTGTGCAGGCCTGCGGCGAGAAAGAGCATGTATTCTATTCTGGCGTGTCCAGTGACTCGGCCGCTGTTTCTCCTGATATTTTGTCTTGACGAATGTTGCTGCATTATTAGCCTTAGTCCCGATTTCTTGTCAATGCGGGTCTGCAGCCAAATGCTTCGGCCATCCCCGTATTGATGACTCGACAATGGTCAATGGCCGTGTGCAGAGTCAAGGACGGTGAGGTTTTCATATGCCTTTCTTCTACGTCTTTGATGTGGATCGGAATTACGGTTTTACGGGGCCGTTGAAGAGGCGGCGGCGCTGAACGAAAAAGCTTCCACCAGAGGCGAATTTCAAGGGATCGACTGCAATGAAGAAAGTATACTATATTTTGTGCACCATTTCGCCATATCGAGACCACGAGATTGATCCACTGAAAGCGGGAAGTGGGCGGTGGTGGCATGAAATAACACGGGATGATTGAGTCAACTTCTAAATCCGACGCGATTTTCAACGACGGATGCCGAACAATTCGATTCGGTGACCCACGTCGACCCACTGAGACATCCATCGGCGCAGAAACCGCGAGACTGTTACCCTGTTACTCCTTTCCGATCAGATAAGATGGCTTTTTCACAATCCAAGACCTGGGAGACCTGGCTCTCCTTGCAGCGTGCCAGTCCGTGGTGTCTAACCCCCCAGCGCATCCAGTATTCCTACTGCGCAACCAAACCATGGTCAGCACCAAAAAGGAGTTCTCCGACGGTGAGGGCACGCTTACGCCGGCCTCAGGCGACGCGTACAACACCTCCAAGGCAGGCACCGCTGCCGCGAGCGTGAATAGCATCGCCGGCGACGACACAAGGCCCGTGACCCGCACCCCGTCGTCGGCCTACGAGCAAAATCTAGACGCTCACCGAACGCTCTCGCGCGTGCAGTCGCTCGTCCAGACCGTTGGCCAACGCCCGGCATGTTTCAAGAACACGATCCAGGAGGTGTCCTTTGTGGCACAGGCCACCATCGCCATGTCCACGACGACGTTCCTTGTCGGGGCGACGTCGATTGTCACTGCGTCCATCGGCGCGGATTTGAGCATGTCGCAGGCCGAGATAGTCTGGATCGCTGCCGCCTCTACGCTCACGGCGGGCGCCTTCCAGCTCACCGTCGGGCAGCTGGCGGACCTGTTGGGCCGCAAGTTGGTATATTTGGCGGGCATGGGGTCATTTGCGGTCTTTGTACTGCTGCTTGGGTTTGCGAAGAACCCCTTCTGGATGGACATTGTTCTTGGCGTCCTGGGGATCAGTTGTGCTATGGTCGTTCCGCCGGCTGGTGGTATTCTGGGTGCGGCATATGAGAAACCGAGCAAAAGGAAGAATATGGCCTTTGCTGCATTCAGTGCCGGTAATCCCACGGGGTTCGTACTTGGCAGTATTACTTGTGGAATTGCGACAATGCTGTTCAGCGTACGTATACGGGCTCTCACAATACACGATCGGTAACATGGCTGACCAGACATCGAATATAGTGGAGGGCAAGCTTCTATTTCATCGCCATGCTCTGGGCAGTCTTCTTCCTGCATGCTCTCTGGGCAGTGCCCAACGTCGAGGCATTCGACCCTGGAGAGAGCGTGAAGGAACGACTGAATAAGTTCGTGAAGACGTTTGACTGGCTCGGGGCTATCCTCACGTTGTTCGGCACTGGTATGCTCACTGCTGGTATCACCCTCGGCCCAACCAGTGGATGGGACTCCGCTTTGACTCTCTGTCTCCTCATTATCGGATTCGCTCTCATCGTTGCGTTCTTATACTGGGAGACGAGGTATGAGCACCCTATGATGCCACCTTTTATTTGGAAGGATAGAAACTTCAACTTGGTGCGTGGAAAACTGACCGCTTTCCCCTTTGCTGACAACAGCTGACAGTGAGACTCAGATCATGATAGTGACCGTATTCGGCTTTATGGCCTTCCAATCCTCGGCCTTCTACCTAGCATATTATATGCAGGAGATCAGGCAATGGGCAACTATTAGTATTGCAGTACACCTTCTTCCCCAGGCAATCGCGGGTCTCATCTGGAACGTTGTCATTGGACATGTTCTCCACAAGGTTAACAACACTTTGATTATGGCGGCTGGCTCGCTATCCTATCTTGCAGCCAACCTCCTCCTGTCCTTCTTGACAGAAGACAGCAACTATTGGGCCTTTATGTTCCCGGCCCTCGTTCTGAATGTTGTTGGCGCTGACTTCCAGTTCAACGTCGCCAACGTAAGTTCCTCCTCCTAGCATTGTAATCTCCCTTCATAATTAGATCTGAACCCTAACTGTTATTGCAGATGTACGTGATGCAGTCCCTCCCCCCAAAGCACCAGGGTCTCGCCAGTGGTATCATGAACACCCTGATTCGTCTGTCCTCCACACTGGCTATGGGCATCTCGACCGCAGTGTACAGCTCGATCGATCTTACAGCCAAGGGTCAGGCGGAACCCATGTTGAAGTTCACCCGGACATTCCAGGTGTCAATCGCGCTTGCGGCATGCAGCGTCTTGTTCTCCCCCTTCATTCGTGTCGGGACACAGGGACACCATGACCATGAGGATGGGCCGAGCTTGCAGGCGGAGGCGCAGGATAGGGCGCCCACAGAACACAGCGATGGTAATGAGAAGGCTGAGGTTTGAAGAGTGGTGCTTGCATGAAACGAACGCATATAGATTTTAGACAGATACCCAATCAATAGACATGTCTCGGAACTGGGAAACGAGTAGCGTGTTATGCGATGCAAATGATGCTTGCGCTTTTGGCAATGCTATGCATACCTATGTCCGTGGACTCCTCAGGAAGCTCACCACGCCACCACAATACCCGACCAGATTACTCAGACGCTCCTTTTCTATCTCCTGACGTGCCTTCCACTTTTTCAGTTCGTCCAAGAGGACCTTGGTCTCCATGACGAGGTCAAAGTGTAACCTCAAGAACACCGTCATCCACGCTTGCGTGAGTTCGTAGTCTCGTCTGGCAGCTAGTCTGGCTGTCAAGGCGCGGATAAAATGCAGCAGCTCATTCGAGTCGCTGTCGCCAGTATCACCGATCGACATTGATCGCAACTCGAGGTCGGCACTTGATGGCGATAGTGACTTCAAGTGCTCAATGAAATCATCATCTACAAAAAAACATAAAAAATTAGTATGTTCATTAGGAAACTTCCGAACAGAATAATACTCACAGTTGCCGCTCACAGCGCCATGGTGCAGCTTTGCCGTGAAAGCTTCCTGCGACCGGCTCCAGTCGAGCTTTGTGATTCTAGACTTGTGCTCATCGTCCTGCTTTGCAGACCCCAGCGTGTCTTGGTTCGGATTCTTAGCGCCAGTGGTGGACGGCAGGAAGAATGGTGCTTTCTCGGGCAATTTTGGGGCCTCCGTCGGCTTATTCCTCTTCTTAATTAAATCCAGATGCAGCAGGGTCTGCCACCTGCTCTTTGGCACCAGACTCAGCGTCATCATCTCCGTGCTCAACTGGTCCAAGTTCGGTGCTGCGACGCCGTCCGTCTCCTCGCCGTCCTGGCTTTCCTCCTCAAAAGCAGCCTCAACCAGGCCCTGGCCGCCCTCGCCTGAAGTTGTCGGTCCTGAGATCTGTCCTATTGCCTTCTCTGAGATCTGTCTTGTTGGTACATGCTTGAACACGGCCCGATTTGTCCAGATGTTGACGCCTAGCTGGCCTTCATTTGACGCAGCGAGGTACTCGCCCGTTCCAGAGAAAGCGAGCGCCGTGCATGGCGTCTCCAATGCAAAAGCGTCAATCAGGTGACTGGTTGGAAGATCCCACACGCGGATGATGCTGTCTTGAGAGGCGGCAACAACCCAGCGGCCGTCATTGGAGAAGCAGAAATCGTTGATCTTGCCTTGGCAGCCCCAGAACTCTCTGATGGTCTTCTTGGTCTCTATGTCCACTATCCGAATTGAGTTGTCGTCGCAAGAGAAAGCAATGAGATCGTTCGCCGCGTGGTACCGGCAACCTGTTACTTTCGCCATGGGTGCCCAGTCAATTTGTTCTAGCAGATTTCCAGTCAGAAACTCCCAGAACTTGACAGTTCCATCCAGTGAGCATGAAATAATTAATCTGTTCATGGCATCCACCACAATTCCAGTCACAGGCTTGGTATGTTTCCCAATGCCTGGGGCAAATTTGACCTTCGAGTGAGCTTGCAGCTGTTGCACTGCATCCGCCTGCCTCAACTGATGTATCTTCAGTTGTCGAGCTTGCGCTGGAGTCAGCCGAGATGGGTATCTTTGTCGATGTATGCCGGATTGCAGGTTGAACATGTCGATACTGCCACCCTCGGAGCCGACCAGAGCAAATGTGCCGCATGGACTTATCGCGACCGTGGACACATTCATGCCATCGCCAGTCCGGAATGCCCATCGACCAGCCCTTTTGCGGCCCCAGAACCACGTTCGGGCGTATGGGTCGTCCTTATGTCCCGTTACGACGCTTTCCCAGCCAGTCATTGCGCTGACCTCGGCATCTGTCCGCTTCTGAATGTTGCCCTTCTGCCATATAGGTTGTTTGCCGGGCAAGGCACCCATACCACCATCACGGTTCAACGATGAGGCCATAGAGGTGATTTCAGGAGCCTTGAGATCATCGAGCGTCGTAGTTGGTCCATGACTGAGAGTCGACGAAGTAAGAACTCCAATCTTCTTTGCCTTCTTCCGTATGTTTCCCTGGCTCAATTCGGTGCTCTGGCCATCTCGTCGCAGACTCCAACCCCAAAGACTCCGGTCCTTGCCACCACTCAGAAGCCACTTATTACCAGCCTCAGCACCATCGAAATCCGATGGCAAGAATTCAAGGCAAGCAACTGGGGCTGCATGACCGCTTCTCGAATGGAGCACGCGAGGAATTGGAGAGAATGGTGTTTCGTCGAAGATCCAAGATTTCAAAGAATTGTCCAGACCACTGGTGACGATGACGGGTTGCCCAGCAAGGAATTGGATTTTGCTGATACCGCCCCCAATCACAGGCCCTTCACGTGCGGGTGGGTTGTGGGCACTACGGAGGACGCCCATTACTCTGCCTCCTCTATTAAGATCCCAGAACGTGACATCTCCATTCCTACTCGTTGCCGTAGCCATCACACCACCCTTTCGGCCGTCTTGGCCTGCACCTTGACCATCTGTCCTGAATGATATGCTTGTTACAGGCACCTCTTCGGTACCGGCCACGAGAGAAACGACTCTCTTGTCGTAAAGGATGTCGTGTATTATCAAGGGACCGTTCGAGTATGATATCGCCAACAGTGAGAGAGCAGGTGTCGGTTCCATGCAGACCACAGCGCCAAATTTCGGCGAGGACGGGAGGATGGTGTAGATCAGCTTGCCAGTGCTTAGATTCCAAATCTCAACCCAGCCGTCCCGTCTTCCAACAAAGATTTTGTTCAAATAGGTGGGCATGTTGCAAATACCGCCGCTAATTTCGTTGTCTCCCGGCTTCGAGGCTACAGTATGCAACGTCGTGTAGTGCTCCAATGTAGCCGTCTTCCAGACCTCTATCCTCGTGAGGCAGCATGCCACTATCCATGAACCAAAGATGAGTATTTGCCGGATAGGCTGATTGAGGTCGCTGGGAAGCTCGAGTTCGCCGGCCTTTTTTCCCCTCTGGAAAATCCAAAAACCTTGCGATTCCCCATGGCGCGAATCTCCCCAGGCGGCAAAGACCTTTTCTTTCCAGGCGTATGTGGCGGTGATGTCTGCAGGGGCCTGGGGGCGGGTGATGAAGACAAGATTGAGACCGCGCTTGAGATCGTAAGTCTGGAGAGATCGGCCGACGGAGGTGGTGATTTGGAAGGTGGTTTTGCCCAAGGGTATCGAGGTGAAGGGAACGCTTGTCGGGGAGACAAGGCCTACCGTCCTGAACGGCGCAAAGATTCGCGATCCTCTAGAAGCGGTACCATTAGCTGATTTGGGGGGCGCGCCAATCTTTTGACGCTTCACCAAAGGCCCATCTTGTTGCTCGGCGTGTATCATCTTGAGCACAAGTCGATTAGAGGTAGAGGTCCAGAGGGAGCCACCGTTCAGACAAGGCGTAGGCGAAAGCGTGGACTAGAGCAACAGCGTCGGATGGATAAAAACTTCTGTTATCTTATCGCAGCCGTGAACACGGTCGGATCACCCCACAGTGGGGGCACGTACCACATGCCTGCAGTACCTCCGTTAAGGCTGTAGGCGTCTTCCAAACCTAGGGTCCCGGTCCCCTAGCATCCGACCAATCAGATGGGCTGGCTGCCTCTTTCTTTCGCTCCCGGGGGCCCCACTTGTTTGTGCCTCGATTCGTTCCTCTCCAATTTCCCCATCTCAAAGTCAATATTTATATGGTCTTCTCCATCAACAATCGCCAGTTGGCAATTCGAGAGTCTAGCTCACGTGCTACCTGTCAGACAACCACACCGCTCGCTCTCGTACGGTGATTGCCGCTCACAACGTCTCAACATGCCCTCACGTGGCTCATCCTCGAAACAGTGGCAACGCCTAAAACCGGTCGAGCTTGATCTTCTTGAGAGCGTCGGCTTGCCTTCAAAGGGCGATGCGAGGTAAGTGAAGCCTCAGCTGTCCGTTGCCTTCACTCTGAACGTGGCTTGTGATCTGCCTTCGTCTGTGGTGGTCTGCATCGCGGCGTCCGCCTATCGCCCATGCCCCTGCTGTTCCGTCCATGTGTATACAACATAATGCTAACACTGGCCAGACTGCTCGACCATAGAACTCAGGAACGCTTTTACACAAAAATCGTCGAGCGGTATCTGAGCTTTTGCTCAGACGTTGGAGATCGCGATGCTTTACTTCAGCATTTTGCGTCTCTCGCCGCTGGCAAGCAGCAAGGTATATCGTCTACAAACGAGCATTCAACGCCCACCATCGCAGGTCCCACGGCCAGTACAGCCACGCCTGCTGGATTTCCCACCCCTGCGCCCCACGCCAAGGACTTATCTACTGTGCTGATGGCTTTGCGCAAGTTGCGCGAAGGCCTGGTCGCATCCAAACGTGTGGACGACTTTGCGACTCAGGCCTATCTCTTCAACATCCGAACCTCGGTTCTTGTCAAGCATGCCGAGAGCTACCATCCCGCCATTCTCTACCTCTTGCACACCATCCATCCCAAGCATCCCCTCACCAGTTTCGAACTGCGGGAGATCACCGGCTATCTGGTCTTGGATGCCGCCTGTCGACGAAATGACCTTGCGGAAGCCTTTCTCTTGCGTCACCGCTTCAAGCTCCGTGATCCCAAAGTTGACGCCATTCTTCGAGCGCTGGTACGCGACGATTTCTTGGGATTCATCAGGATCAAGAGAAGCGTCGACGGACACAAGGCAAAGTTCCTGGAATTTTATGACGAGACTATGAAGCGTCATACACTCAAGTGTTTTGGTCGGGCATACCTCACCGTGGACACGGAGTATCTGGAAAGGGCCACAGGTTCCACATTTGCTCAGTTGGTCGAGAATGAGGGCGTCGGTTGGCACTCAGATGGGTCCAAGATTGTTATACGAAACATTAAAGGGCGCTCTGGGTGATGGGGTCGGCGCCTAAATGCATTCTCAACCTCAACATCAAGGAACCGGGGGCACTTCTGCTGGTAAGCATATTTTTTTATTTACTTTTTTTCAAAACCAAAAAAACTATTTGATCTGGCTTTGGGAAAGCTTAGACCGTCCTAACTATAGAGCGGTCTACCGTCAGGGTACCTTACGTAAACTCCCACGGCCTGCTTTGCACGCTTTGCAGCGCAAAGATTTGAACCTCTATAGCGTTGCTGGACTACATGAGGAGGAATGACTTTGGCACTATGTAGCCACATCCCGCTTTAGCGCCGGGCTCTTCCCGTTCCCCTCCACCTGCGTCTTTCTGTTGTGGTTTTGTCCCTTCGCCATTTCCATTTCATCTCGCTCACTTCATGACATTGGCTGACAAGCGGAAGCTCTACAATATCCACTTCTCTGAAGTTGATCTTATGCAGTTTACCTCGGTATGGCCCTCCACTGGATGAAAACTCGACATTGACAACGCCCAGGTTCCAGCAGTCGATGGCGCCACCAAAGCGGCTCACGTGACTCAATATGACGCACGACAGGCCTTGTACAACGATTTGGACGGGCTGGTTTGCTCCTTCTACCGGTGTTCTTCCCTTTCGATAGATATGAACCATTTGATTGATGGTGCATAACGACTCGGTGTATGTCGCCATGTAGGCACTTGCAAAACCCAGAGGACAATTGCCACATTCGACGACCGGCTCAACTCTGCCTCTTGCTATCACACCCAGCAAGCTGTACTGCTCTTTCCTCAGGGTGGAAATTGCAATTTGAAGGCTTCGTCAACTTGGAAGAAGCAAGTGCGATCCCAAGATCGAAGAGGATGGCGGATGGCTCAACCGGCAGATGAGATCATGGCGACTTTCGTGATATCAAACGGAAGACAGGGCCGCCGTTGCATCTGGCTTCAGAGTACTCTTTGCCAACCCACCCGGATCGGGCAACTGAATGCGTTCCTGTGCGTCAATCTAGAGGCGTGGTGACTGCTCCAAGCTGGTGCTTCAGCGTGCGAGCATCTTCGACCTGCGAGCTAGACATCTTCCGTAAATACGGAGAAACCTAATCCGTCTCTCAGACGGCTGTCTGATGCAAGTTACATCGCTCAGCCATCACCAAGACATCACTCTGCAGTCTGCCTGTGATCCAATGTGCTTATCTTTCCTTTTGCATCTTGCTTTCGGCGATTCTGTCAGGTGATCTTCGGCGGTTACACTTCTCGGGCAGATGGCCTCGGAACTTCAAATTTATTCATTTACCGTTTGCAGAACGATTGGGCTGGCTACCTAGTGAAAACAACGGACTTGGTCGGCCAGCTCAAGGTGCTGCGTTAGTGACCACAAGTCTGAGAAAAAAGTTGGGGTGGTTTGAGCTGCTGGATGTGGGTTTTATATCATGACAACGAGGCCCTCTCCGGTCTTTGTCCTCTTCGAGTATGCTTTTCTACGGGTCGACTCTGTGTAGTACGACTTGAAGTCACCTGGACCCCAGCACGCCATACTCGACCGCACTATACTCTCAACCCTTTTTGGTCTTTCGACAACAATATGGGCTGCTCCGGCGCTTCGCCACGCCAACGACGTCCGCAGCGCCGCTCCTCCCGGCTGCGTCGGCTGGGTGTGGGAGCTCGTACAGATCATCTTGTCGCCTCCCATCATAACGATCGGGCTCTCCACGAGGCAAGACGGCAATGGTCCAGGCAAAATAGACATCGATACCTCATACCCAAGGGTCTTGGTTGGCAAGCGCGACGAGACTCAACATATCGCAACAAGAGACAGCACCTTCCCTACAAGCACCTTGCCTGTGGATTGCATCCCTTTGAATTTGGATGACATCAATACTTGTATCTCACCGCCGACAACCACGGTTGTTCTTTTGACAGAGAGGATGAAGCATGGATGGGTCGGCCAAGGCCCCCATGCGGTCGGTGGCATCGTCCAGGACAAACTCGTCCGGGGGGAGCCTCCTTGGTCCCGGATGACCATGTCTATGGCGGAGCTATGGTGCCAAAGTCTACTATGCCTGGGGGACAGGTCTTACCCTCCACTTGAAAGGTGCATGTCTTGCCAATGACAAGTGTTGAGTGTTGACATAGGAGTGAACATGACAGCACGAAGGCTGGGACAAGGACCATGCTCACCAGGGTTTAGTCGCCGGCGAGGTTGTCGACAGCAAAGAATGAACAACGCAAAGAGAAGAAGAAGCAACCCTTGTTATGTTGCTGTCATTGGTTGCAGCTTTCCATATCTTCGTTTTTATTTGCGGTTGGTTGTATTCGTCAGTGTTGCGCAGAACGAGTGTGAATGTGCACCACCATGGTTGGAGAGACTCAGCGTTTTGATGCTTGAGGAACATAGCTTCGTGTCACTATGCTCCAACAACCAACATCATAGCTGTCACTGCTCGCAGGCGCCCCCCCCCCCTTCCTTAGCCAACGGGGCTTCGACCCGGACGCTGTTCCCCACGCAACCTAGGGTCGCCTATCACGCTTCCCCAGCCACAGGAGTCCCTGCCAATTTGAAGGACCCCGGGGACAAGTGCTTCACGCCACACTCTTTGCGGGTCATAGTCCAGTGTTGTTGCTCGTTATTTCCACGAAGGAGATCCGTGGTGTGATTCTAAAGATAACGAGGGTGTCAAAGTATATCCTTAATGGAAGCTCTCTGGTCGTTTACAATCGGTGGAACCGCTCGCCGCATCGATGACTCACCACTGCAGGGCTGGATCAGCAGCGTGTTCGCTGTACTGAGGCGGTAACCAAGCCAAAAGGGGGGGGGGTTCCTCATCTTTCCCTCACTGAACGAGACGAGCTTTTTCGAGAGGGCCGGGCATAAGTTGCGTGACTATAAGGAGGCTTGTTTCACGAAGACCGTGCGATACTTTTTGGGCTTCTTCATGTGTTTCCACATGTTAATGTAGGAGGGTTAACTGCGTGAAAGCTTGACCCAACGATCCTGAAGGTACCCAGCTAAGCGTCGTGTCATATCTGAGCTCAGGTCCGGCGAATGACTAGAGGGTGATGCGGAATATAACCATCCAGCCAATGTTGGTATGTGGCCGAAGAGTCTACACATTCGGGGTGACTAGTTTGTTTCCAAGTAATAGTGAGCATAATTCTTCTTTGAGTACATCATTTCGACTGACAGCTGCTTGAACGCAACAATATTTCGTATCTGTTGTTGTAGATGGACAAGTCAATTGCAATTGGAGAAATCTTTGTGACGGCTACTTAATGATATGTGTTCAGTAGCAGGTAGGAAGATGAAGCTAAAATAAACTTGGAAGTCACGTGGGGGAATGGATTCCAAAATCTTTGGAGAATTAGGTCATTCTAAAGTTTCAGCTTTACATTTCCTAACATTCTCTCCTTCGTTCCCCTTTTGTGTAAAAAATCATTGGAAAAACGATGACCAAAGTTTTATATCACTACAAGTTGGCAACGACACTTCAACAGCAAGGTCATGAGATTTCTGATCATCTTCAGAACTTCTACCGGGACCTACAACTACCCGGACCAAGAATACACAACATCTTATCTTGACACCTTTCGATGTCTCAATGCTCCGGTGCTCCTTAAGCAGGTATCTATGCGAGAGTCCCAGTCGCTGGCAAATAGGACCCCATATAGTATTGTCTCTGTATTATGTTAACGACAAAAAAAATTGACGGATTATACCTAATCGAAGCGTGTAAGCTCTGCCTCCCAAGGTTTCGACCCTCGGTCTACTATGCGCGGATCATAGATGATTATAGTACGAAGCACTCGTGCTCACGTGGAACGTTACAGGCCCGCACACCTGCAAGGCAACGACTCGAGCCCCGATGAACACCACGATCAGCGGTGCCAGGCTGGGGGTCTATCGAAGCTCGCTTAAAACCTTGGAACGCTCTGTACTGCTAGGGCGAGGCTCCCATGGCGATGATCTTTCAACGATTTGAATTTGCACAATTCGACAGAGGAGGCTTGCAAATACCGCCTCCTGTGTAGAAGCCTTATCTCGATCTTGACCAACCCTTACTCGACATGATACCGGGCAAGGCTTCAGTCCCTACGCTCATTGGAAACACCCACTCGGGGCCACACGCTGGTAATTTGAAGACATCGACCTACCTAATATGACAGTAGGTGTTATCAAAGCCACCGGCAATCACACCGCTAGCGATGATTCCACAAGCGTTCCTCCTGTAGGTTGCCATTGCTCACAAGCAAACGCGAATGTCCCGTGTCCAGAACTCGCTACCAGGCCAACGTAATGATTCATATTGATGACTAGCATAGATATGGATTTAGTTCTAGTGGTAATTCGACCCTCCTGCTACTGTGATCAATACGCTTCCAGATTGGGCATCTTGTGGACTCATAATATTGCCCATCAGTATTTATCATTCTCAGTTGTACTAGTACCATTTTTGTACACGAGTCAATACTGTGATATATGGATTATTCCCAGCATATTCCTAGCAATTAACACAAAATTAGTTCAAATCCTGCAAATTAACCTTCTGACTGCCAAATGACGTTCTGGACCAGACCTTTCAGATTGTTTCTCTCGGTACATAAGTGATCATGTTCATTACCTCTATCTACGTCAAGAATTATTTGATAGGAAACATATACATAGGGAATCACCCCCCCCCCCAGGGACACGATATTTGCAATGTTCAACTAAAAGGGCACAGGATAACGGGTAGAGACCCATGCACGCAAGGCTCTAGTCTGAGTCCCAAAAGCCTTGTGTCTTGACTGCACTATTCAGCTGCGGCTTAGGCTTGCTGTTATATCCCTGCCTCTTCTGACTGTCACGAACATGTTGTGGGACATTGTGGACTCCTTTGAAGTGATAATTAGCAACGCACAGCGACAAACAAATCCGCTCCTCTAGTACTTGGGCTATTTCACAGGCTTCAAACCATTGAAATATGCATGACTCATGCACTTCAACGATGAGTGATCCTATTCGTCGACAGAATGAGGTAAAAGAAGACACAAAATCGATCTCGCTATACATGAGGAAACTATTCAAGATAGCAGCTTTACTAGCCCAAAAAAGACAGTTTCAGCTGAAGACATGGAAGTAAACCCCAATTTCATGTGTCATCTCGTATTCCCTTCTGGGCGACCATCAAAGGCGAAGATGACATCAGCTTTGCGTCTGTGACAGCTTCTCTGATCATCATCCTAATCATTCCATACATGAAAAATGCATTTTCTGTCTTGAAGACGATATCGTCATACCCTTCACTAACCCAACGGTCTGACAATTGCCGCTATCTAAACCTTTGTCGCAAGCGGACCTCGGGAGCTATTGCCATTCGCTCTATCCCAGCACGTGGACTGGATGCATCCAGCACAGTCGCAGTCTCCATAGACTCCTCCCGAAGTATCCGCACTTCAAGCTTTCTATATTATTGCCACACTCAAGCCTCCCGTCGCTCCTTCGGCCTTTACTCGACACTAGAACATTACTAGAACAGTACGGTGCATAAGCTAGTCGGAGTAATCAAGTTCCCCATTGGTTGACTCCGTGTCCTTTTAACCCACGGTCCTGGCGGCCTGACTCGTGGTAGGCCACGACAGACTCACTCACGGCGCCCTGCTCCATCACTAGGTTCATGGGGTCCTCTGGCAGCATTCATAGATGATGAGCACGCAGCCTGACTCAAATGTGTTCACGTGGAGGTAATTACAGAAGTCGGTTGTTATCCAAGGACACACTCGAGGCATCGGTGTCTATTCTCGTGGCAGTCTACTGGGCTCGTGATAGGTCAAGCGGACCAGAACTCTTGGAGCATGCAAGCACACAGCCGGTGACTCGAGACCCCGACATTATCATTGTTGACTATGAAGGTAGAGCTAAAGGCTGGTTGGAATCAACTTGGTCGAGTGCCATGTGATCCAACAAACTTTCTTTGGGACTGGCTAGATGATAAGATATGGTTGGGTGATGTTAATCTTCGGAGTCAAAATGCTCATACGTTGCCAGTCCCACCGCCTCAGAGCCTTTTCTACCGTCATCAAATTAGTTGAGCGGGCTTAGGTTTCATCTCCCTCTCCTAGACGAGTCATCTTTTTGCTGCCCTCCATTGGAGACCACGCCATCCAGGGCTGTCATCGATGGGACGGTGCGACTCACAGGAGATGAAAATTGTGGGCCTGGTCTCCGAAATTTGCTCAGGCTTGTTCTTGCAGATTTGAAGGAGGAAGGTGGAGGAAGGTTGAGGAAGGTTGAGGAAGGTAGGTTGAAGCAAAAAGGACGAGCTTCGAGGGTCTAGGAGTTGGTTAAGGGGGGCTACCATAATCAGCGGGCTCCTTGGGGATGAAATTAATCCGGTGATGAACCATGTGAGCTTTGGACCATATCTTTCACTCTGGTCAAAATTACGTAGCAACAAAGGTAGTCGGCGTTTTAGAAACCGAGCGCAATCGATCTGCCACCTCTGGAAACACCACTGTTGTACCATGGAAGGAACGGAACGACGCAAGTTTCATTTTCCTAGGCGAATACAGAAGAGTATCATTTGATCTCAGGAGCTGAGCAGATCAAATATGGGTATCTCGTCGAGGTGTAATAATGCCTAACGATGCATGACTTAGAGATAGGAGCTAGAAGGCCTAGGACGATCACGCAAAAGGGCCTAAGATGTGATGTATAGGTAGATGAAAGGGGGTAAAGTCACTGCACAGAGGCTCTCAGATAGGTTCGAATATCGGCCTAGAAGCTGCTAGCAGCTAGCCGGGGACTAACTTAATTTAGAACTGCGCACAGGTGGCACCTGTGGCATGACCGGCCCGTCCCATTCAGCTCATGTGGCTGTCTTCCGACTTGGATCACTAGTGAGAACCATGTGACATGAGAATCTCGGCGTGAGTAGTAGAAGCATTGGTTCTCACATGCGACCCGTTCTTGCCAGATGGCGTTGTCAGGATGGTTTCCCAACCATTGGTAGCCCCGCACACCGTCTCGGTAGAAGGGTCCCCGTCGCAGTGGCTAGTTTCAGCCCAGGCTGATGCGATAGGCACCACTCGTGGCGACTGGTAAATCTGATAACCACTGTTACATAAACTATAGGCAAGCTCCGGGCCAAAGAGAGGTCTCTCGAAATTACCCATAGTTTCATAGGCATTGATTGGCTACAATCCCTGGATACATATCAGTGTTGTTCTTCTCGTTCCCAAAGGGGTAGGACATACAATAGGAGACGCAACTGCCCTCATGTCTCTACATTCCTCTTTTCTTTCCCCAACTTAGATTGCCTTTTCTCCAGTGCAAAGAAACAAGAAACTTCCCGTCGGAGATATTGAATTCCTCAAGTCCACTCGGCTCTCGAAGAGTCTTGAGGTGTGCTCAATGCAACATATGCACATATTTTTGCTCTCTTGTCGTCTCAGCAGTGCACTATCGGTCTCTGAAGTACAAGTCTACTACACGTGCCGGGGCCGAGGCGTGTGTACGAACATTATGGCAAGCGACTTGCCGATACTCTTGACGGCACATAGTCGAAGAGCAGCTGTATTTTCAAATCAAAGATCTAATCCACAGCAGTTCAATCTCTCGAAGGCAGGGTCCGTTTTGGCTGTGTGAACGATATGTCGTCGGGAGTAGCGTCTAATTATTAGTAATAACCGCCTCTAGTGCCGAGCTAGCGCCAAAAGCTGAGTAATAATCTATATTCACAACTCGTGCGGCTCTGCAGCCTTGCCAGCCTTGGCACTTGCGCAGACGTCCACTCCTGTCCACATAGTATCAAGGTTGCAATATCCGTTTTGGGACAAATTCGAGTGGATCGAATTTGCAAGACATGGCTCACAATTTCGGTAAAAGCCATGACAATTTGCCGCTCCAGAAGAAATGATCTTGATAACTTCGTGTGCCTCGTTCCAAAATGAGGCGAAGTGCCTGCCAGCGATCCAGCCAATCACAACGCGACGGGATGAGTGCTCGCCCTATTTTTGTCATGTATGCTGCACGAGAACCACGGAGAGGTGTACGGATCTCTCCAGAGAGTGGACATGGCCTTCCCGCGTGCTTCTGAGGAGGGCGTGGTCGTGTGTCATAGATCTGTGTTTGAGCAAGGAATTGGGAATTGGCAAGCAGGTTTGGCAGGTAGGGCAAGTCAAGCCGAACCTCTCCTCGCTTGGCGAAGGTGCGTATGAGTTACTCAATCGGCAGATCCGAGGCTGTCAGCGCCGTCCAAGCCGAGATCAATCGATCGTCGACGGGCGAGGATCGCGTCGGGGTGGTTGAGATGGCTAATGATCATGGCGCAGGCGCATGTCACTGATCATGATCTTGTTGCCCCAAGATACACTTCGAGGTAACTTGAAAATAGTCCCATATTGCCACCAACCTTAGCTCACCAGCACGTGAAGCTGGTTGTAAATATGAGCGCCCACGGTCAGCACACACACACACACTTGTCGGCTGACTCGGGAGTAAGGCTGGACCTCTGACGAATTCTCAGTGGAGAATATCGCTAGTGACGGCGAGCTGAACTGCTATATATG
Organism: Gnomoniopsis sp. IMI 355080; assembly: GCA_027946555.1. Classification (NCBI taxonomy): domain Eukaryota; kingdom Fungi; phylum Ascomycota; class Sordariomycetes; order Diaporthales; family Gnomoniaceae; genus Gnomoniopsis; species Gnomoniopsis sp. IMI 355080. The sequence goes on along the minus strand of JAPEVC010000319.1, from coordinate 4,194 downwards.
ATTGGCAACCTAGTAGTGCACTGTGTAGTGTGGTAACAATGTTGTAGTGTATACTAATGTCTTGCAGTGTGATATTCTGCTCCAAGGGGGACGCTAGCCTTGCCAACTAAATCTATCCCTAAGTTAATCTCACGTGGACTGAACTAGCTTGTTGGAATTCTCATGGAAATGTGAGTTTTGATCCCAGAAAGGGTCAATGTATATTTTTTTCCTTACTGCGTGAGCAGTGTAGGGGATGATGATCATGTGGGTTGGGTATCTAGTAATGTCCTGTTGTACCGATTCGTCTTTCGCACAACTTGGTCCCGGGCCAAAGTACTGAAATGACTTAGATACCAACCAATCCATCTATTGCGTCCCGTGGAAGGGATTCCATGGACGATCCTGAACACCTGAATGTTGCAAAACATCGGGACGATCTCAAAGTATCATGCCTCCAGATGTACAATTGACATTCCATGAACCTCTTTGTATCGTGAATTTTCGCACAACGTGCGTGAGCGCTGCCACCAGCATTCCATCCTGAACACCCCTGCTCCATACATTTCAAGTGAACTCCAGCCGTCAGATGTTGCGCCGAACAGAATGGTGTCCCGCTTACAAAAGAAACGAAACAGAGAAAACAAAGACTAGATAAAGTCGGCCTCCCACTACTTCCGGAAATTTTTGAGGTTTTTTTGCGGTCCTGATCCAAAGGTATAGTTTTTTTTTCCTGGGATCGTCCCTGGTGATCATACAGTTTCTCCCGGAACAAACTGTAGTTTGAAAAATACAAAAGTATATGGTAGAAGAAACCAAGGAAGCATTTGTAATGTTTCCATCCTGGAAGAGAATGATAATAGTCCCAATCCGGGTTGACTGAAGCCTAGTAAGCAGCAGACATGAACGGCGTAAAGCTCGAGTGATGAAAGGGTGTGGTGGTAGGCCCGAAGTACTGATGATATGTCCATGCAAATTGCTGGTACCAGCTTGGATGCACCTGGGATGTTTGTACTGGTGATAATTGGTAAGGAATGTCCTGTGGACAACATCCAGCCTGGAGTATCCTCGACTGAACAGGTTGTTTATTGTGAGTCAACACCACTGGCGTTGCCATAGGGGATTGGTAATGTGTTGCCATTGGTGGTGGGGACATTGGTGGTGAGGGCAAGTACCGGTTTGGTGCGCAAAAGGTCGAGTCTTCCCGGTCATCAGCATCCACACCATCCAAAGGGCTACCCGGTCTGGACCTGGGGCTCGAGTCGTCATCCGAGTGATAATCACGGTCCGAGAAATCAGAGTCATCATCCGACATTGGTGAGTCAGGGCTTTCGAACTCGATCGCCGCTTGGTCCTCGAAGAAGTGGGCCGGGGTTGGTGCGTGTACTGGTGCTTGCGCTGGTGATGGTTGCGCAGCTAGGGTGAACTGACGGCATGCACTGATCTCCTTGATCAACTGCGGTAGGGTGATCCTAGAGACAGGGCTGGGGTCGAAGATTTTCCTCAGAATGTTGTTCAGCTCATCTGTAATGGGAAGGATAGTCTTCAAGAATGATGGATCCCGGAGGTATGCCCTGTATGTAGAATCGGAAGCACAGGCCTCTTTCCATGGATTCCGTCCGCAGGTCAGGTTGACCAGGATAACTCCCAGGCTCCAGATGTCATTCGGGGCACAAAGGTATGAAGTCCGATGGCTCGAGTGGTCCAGGCATTCTGTAATGAGAAAAGTGTTATGTTAGTTGCTGCTGCTGAGATGGGATAGCAAAGCCATGGGAGTCAATCAAGATCGAGGTTGTTGCTAGTGGTTCAGGTCGCGAGCGCGCGGCTTCGAATAGCTTACCTGGAGACATGTAGAATGTCGAACCGCATCCGTAATCGTCAGATGTGGTAGATTCGATAGCTAGGCCAAAGTCTGCAAGCTTGACTGTATTTCCGTGGTCCGTGACAAGAATGTTCTCTGGCTTCAGGTCCCTGTGGAAAATTCCGCGGCTGTGGCAGTGGCTGACGGCGTTCAGAATCTGGAGAAAGACACGCTGAGCAAGAGCATCGTTCCCAACATATTGTTCGCAGTCTGTAATATTGTGAAAGAGATCTCCTTCCGGACAATACTCTAGGACAACATATATGCACTCAGGATCGTCAACGACGCCTTCCATGGAAACAACGTTCGGGTGATCCTGAACTTTCCAATGTGTCCTAATTTCCCTGGCTTGGAATTCCATGGAGCGGTGATCCTGTGGTCTTCCATCGGCAGTAATCCTGTTGAGGGTCTTGACGGCACATTGGCGCTGGGTCAGCAGGTCGATGGCCCGGTACACGATGCCGTAGGCTCCATGGCCCAAGATTTCCATGAGACGGAAGCGACGTCCCACATCGTAACCTATCCTGATATCCCTGGGGTTGAATTTTGAAGCTTGCAGCCTCGGCGATGGTGGGGGAGTTTGGTAATGAGGGTGAACTTGGTATGAAACTTGTGGTGGTGGGACCGGAGCCCTCGACTCGCCCTCTGGTGGTGGTGACGGAGGAAAGGTAATGTTGTGTAGAGGTGCGACCAATCCAGGCTGTATTGAAGGCATTCTTTTCGGAGTGGCGGGACTAAAATCCAAACGTATATTCTCGCCTGGGCATGAGAGGACTGGCTCAACAGTACACACAAGAAAAGTAAATCAGGAAGACGGCATTAGTATCTTGTGTGGATCCTGGATGTGTCCTTGGGATCCAATTAATGACAGCTGTCTTTGACCTCGGGGCGAAATCCTGGAGCAGCTGGACGGCTCAAACGGAAATCCTGGGGGAAAGTGAAGAAGAGTGTCGAAGGAGGTTGGCGAAGTGGGTGACTATGACTACCTAAAGTCGTGTATAGTCTGGGTAGAAGAATGGAAATGTTGTCGTGAAGCGTGGAGATGGTGAATCTAGGCAAGATCAATAGACAGACAGATGAGTTGGACAGGAGGGTCCAGCATTAATATTGCATACTGCCGAAGGACTAGTGTATAATAAGTACAGCCTCTCCATATTCTACCCCTGCATCCAGGGGGGTCTTTCTATTAGTATACGTACCCTGGTGTGGACAAGAGCAGATTCATTCAGAACTTTACTACTGGGTGCAGTCTAGTACCTCATTCGGTCTAGTGCAATCTTGGTGCGCCACACTGAAATAGCAACCATCAGACTGTCCACCTGATAAAGATTCATTCTACCTGCAAACGGAAAATCCTTAGTGCCATCGCGGCATTCGGCCGACATCTGGCTTGAAATTCATAAAATTGCTACCAGTTCATTAGTTCAGATGGCGCCCAAAGCCACGGCAAAGCTGTCATCAGATCACCTTGATCGCAGCTTTTCATGTGGATGCAGCGTCAAGGGCGACGCGTAAGGCAAGGCGTGTAGTTAGTCTGTTGACGCAAGGTCCTTGAGCTGATGTCTCTGACGGAAGGAGGTCTCGGCGGATGAGACAGCTGGTTGGTAGACAATTTCCTGCGATCTCAGCGGCCGATACAGCCGCACTCTGCCAGGACGATAGGAATGTTGTCGTGACGTGAAATTGCAGCAATACATAGTCCTGGGTATACAGGAATCACCATTGAAGGTCCAGACAAAAGTACAGCATTTCTAGATGTCGTGGTGGGGTCCACCCGCTAATGGCCATATGTCTTGTTCGGGGTCTATCCTGTTCCGTCTCGACGGGTCCTCTTGTCGTCATGAGCTCCAAGACACGGCATGACAAGCTCTTGTTGACGCGCAGCACGGCAACTGACGACTCGAGCGCACTGCAATACCATGAGTAGCAGCAGTTCATGGTGGTTGTCGTGACCGTTCTGCATGTTGTTGCTGATAAGCGCCGCTAAACGCACTGGGAGGGTGAATGGACACCGAGGCTATGTTTCTGGGGTCCTCGTGTTAGCGTCGACTTTAGCGCAACGGCTGGGCAAGCCGGAGGCGTGGATCGAGACCACTATCCAATGACTGTGAAGAACAATTTTGGGGTGCGAGCTGCAGAATAGGCATGCAAATGGGGGAATGCCAATGACAGCCTCGTGATGGACAGGATTTCCGGATTGCCAGGGATGTGCTTGTCCACGCAGGGGTGCCGAGGGGCGACAGGAGCAGAAAATGAGGCTGTCCTGTTTCTAGCACTGTCTGAGGTAGGCCGGGGACAGAATAGGGCACACTATAGTGGATGTTGGTGTGGAGGAAGGGCCGGGGGTGTGGGTG
>JAPEVC010000318.1:0-31811 GCA_027946555.1 Gnomoniopsis sp. IMI 355080 | reverse complement strand
GGCTTGGACGCAATCTTGGTACGAGGATTGCAGCAATCGATCCTCCTCCTGTCTCCCAAGCGTGATCCTGCAGTCGTGCAGTCGATGTCCATTTGCGTTGTGTGTGCCTAGCCGAGCCATCAAGGATCTATCAAGGAAGTGTCGCACATTAACTTTGCATCCAGGCTAGGACAACATGGGACACAACCAACGCAAGCGCAAGTGTTCGGCCGCTGTGACTGGGCAGAATCCAGACCTTCCAGAAGACGTCCATATGCATGAACGGGATTTGTGGCCACTTTCATTCGACCCTTGTTCGTACATCTTCCTATCATTCACGATCCGCGCTGGAATCTGTTGGCGTACTGGCGCACCGAGTCGGGCGTACATACAGCCATGGCTTCCTCCGTCACATTACCTACCTGCATGGGGTAATATATCGGCGCTGTATCTGTTGACCCTGTCAGAACGGGTACAAGCCCGCGGAATATTTCCAAAGTTCGCCGGCCGTTTCTATCCATTGGTTCTGATTCCGGGCCACGGTCCCCCAGCTTGGCAAGGTAGCTCATCCTTCCGTCTCTCTCCTTCTTGATCCCGCCAGCCCGGTCAACCAATGGACCACAGCGTCGGAGCGTCTGGGCCCTCTCTGCCTGTACAAGGTGCCGGGGTGCCTTGAGACCTTGCACGACTGTGTCTGTTCTATTGCTTATGCTCTTGCATATTCCCAAAAACGGCATGAGGTCGGCGGTTTTTCTCGGCCCATCTGCGTTGAAGGGTCCTCCCCCACGCCCAAGTCTGCCTACAATGCCAGGGCTGACACGGCCGAGTTCCACAAAGCACATCAGCATGGCCAAGCAGGGGGCGATGCTCAGGTGGTAGCTGGGTGGCAGGGTGGGTATCATGCCCATCTCCATGGCTGCACCACCCTGAGATCTGCGTTTAATAAATGGCATGCAAGCCCCAAGCTCTTGGGTCCTGAGCCCTACCTTGCATCCTGTCTTGTTTCTCTCCTCTTTGTTGCTCTCCTGCACATTGGTCAGGGTCTCCGAAAAAAGACGTTTGAAACAGGCACAGCTTCTTGTCTTCGCTTCGACAGACAAACGGCCAGAACTGCCCACCATGGGCTCCAGTGAGGATTACACCACTGATGCCAAGTCGGTGCCACCGTCGCCACCTTCACATAACGGCCACGACGATGTCCAACATGGCGTCGTTGTTGACCACGGCGCGGACAGTGAGCTGCAGAGGAAGCTGAGTAGCCGACACGTTACTATGATTGCCCTGGGCTCCTCTATTGGTATGGGTTTATGGCTTGGAAGTGGTGAAAGTTTGGCCAACGGTGGCCCAGCTGCTCTCTTCATCGGCTGTGAGTGTCATTGCGCCATCCATACCTAGCCAAGACCTTCGCAGAGTCTTGAAAATTGACTTGATGTACTGCATAGATTTCCTCTCCGGATCCATGATTTGGTCCGTTTCCCAGTCGATTGGAGAGATGGCCATCATGTACCCGCTCCCGTCAGCTTTCGTGCAGTGGACCAACAAGTTCGTCGACCCGGCCGCTGGCTTCTCACTCGGTTGGTGCTATTGGTTCCAGTGGTGGATCACCATCGCCAACGAGCTTGCCGGTCTCGTGACAGTATTGGGCTTCTGGGATGGAACCAAAAAGGTTCCAACCGGAGGCTGGATCGCCATCTTCCTGGTCGTCATTATTCTGATCAATATCTGCGCCGTCAATTATTTTGCCGAAAGCGAGGTCGTCTTCGCCGCCATCAAGTTCGGCTGGATCTTCGTGGTCATCATCACCATGATTGTTATTTCGGCCGGCGGCGCGCCTAAGGGAGGTCCCATCGGTTTCCGCTACTGGAACGAGACACACGGCTTCACCAATGGCTTCAAGGGCTTCTTGGATGTCATGCCCACCTGTATCTTCGCCATGTCAGGCTCCGAGGCGTGCGGTCTTGTGGCTGCCGAGACCGAGAACCCCAAAAAGTCAGTGCCAAAGGCCGTCAACTCCATTTGGATCCGGCTTGCGCTTTTCTACCTTGTTGGCTCGCTCATGGTCACCATCACCGTCAGTCCTTACAATCCGGACCTGTTTGGTGGAAGCGGCACGAACGCTGCGCCTTTCGTCATTGCGTATAGGGATGCAGGCCTCGAGCCCCTTGCGCACATCATGAACTTTATCATTTTCATTTCTGTGCTGTCCACAGGCAGTATCTCCGGTTATGCTGGCGCCCGTACTCTTGTCGGTCTATCCGAGATCCACATGGCTCCCAAGGTTCGTACTGCTATTCACAACCATTTTGGCTTTTCTACTAGGCTAGTGAAATATAGTGACTGACGCTCCACAACCTGCAGCAAATGAAGCGCGCCGACAAGACCGGTCGTCCTTGGTGGGCCCTCGTCCCCACCCTGGTCGTCGGCGGTGGTCTCGCGTTCCTCAACGTCGACGCCACCGGTGCGACCGTCTTCACATGGTTCTCCGATCTCACCTCCCTCATCACCCTGTTCGGCTGGGGCATGATCTGCTTCTCCCACATCCGCATGCGCCACGCCTGGAAGGTTCAAGGCCGCAGCGTGAACGAGCTGCCCTGGAAGACCTGGACATTCCCCATCGCCGCCTGGTGGGGTGTGGCCTGGTGCCTTATCCTTGTGGTAGCTGAGTTTTACCTCAGTGTTTGGCCTTTGGGCTCACCTCAAAGCGCCGAGACATTCTTTGCCAACTTTGTCTCCATCCCTGCCGGTATCGTTATCTGGCTGGGTGCTCGTCTCTACTACCGCTTGAAAGAGGGATCTGGGTGGTGGGTTGACTCGAGAACTATCGATCTTGATGCTGGAAGGAGGTTTTACTCTGATGATATTCACGGAGACATTGAAAGTTCACCAGTCGAGAAGAGCAAGTTTGGCTGGGCTAAAAAGATGCTCGAGTAAAGAGCTGGAGTTGGTTGTTCAGTGTTGTAGTGCCATCTTTTTGAAGTTATACATACGGTGGGGTCTGCAGTGTACAGTTGCCCATATCCGTTCCTTCTGCTACCTATACCCATCCATCGTCGAAAAAATACCATTATCTGGGAGACTCTTCTATTTCTTCCCCTTTTTCCAACCTGATCCGTGATTCTGCCAATATTTGTGTCGTGCTCGATGGCTCCATGTGATCAGTGCTCATTTGGGACCTCAAGATGCTGGACTAGGCTCTTGGCCATGACTTTAATATACCTAGGTACCTAAGGCTATACGAATCCTCACTGTAAAAGTACATCACATTACGCTTTTTCAAGCAATGATTTTCGTGATCTTACCTTTCGGCTCATGTTCCATCATTCTGCCTCCACAAAGCCTGGTCGTCCAAGAATTGTTGTTGCTGCGCAGGCGTAGAGAATCTCCCCGTCGCCGCCCTTTGTCCCACAAAACCCTCTATTTGCTGCATGGCCTGCCCCTGCTGGGCGGCGGCCGACCCAAAAATCATCGGCGCAGGCGTAGCCAGATCGACTGGCTGTCCTTGTGGTTGCGACATCTGCCGCAGTTGGGCGGCCGTGTGCTTAATCCTGTGATCCAGCGCATTATGATATGCCGCGGGATTCTCTTGATTTTGTTGCTGAGGGGTCTGGGGGGTGACCTGCTGCTGGTGGCGTAGGCTAGGCTGGTACGCTCGCTTGTCCTCAAATCGCGTAAAGCCAGTCGTTGCATCGCGGTACGGTTGAAAGCCGGATGCTAGAGTGAAGGCTGCTTCTTCCTCCTCTCTAGTAAGGATTTTAGTTCGGTCGAATGATCCTGCTATGTACCTCATTAGCGAAAGATTCTGTTTCCGTGATAAGTTGGACCACGCGGCGCATTGCAACAAGCACTCCTGTTCAGGAACAGGATTTTCACAATTCTCGAGTCCATGATGCCAGGAATAGGATAACTTTCTGTTTTCTTCAATATGGGATGATGCTTTTGGACGAGATCGGGTATTATGAGATACTTTGCACCATTCCTCTGGGGGAAAAAAAGGGAGGGGGAGCGAGTGCTCACCATCATTGCGAGGTTGCTGATTCAACAATGCCGGGCTATCTACAATCTGTCTCAGCATCTGGGGATCAGGATGAGCGTTTGAAACCACTCGCTGGTGAGCTGCGATGCCAGCATCGATATTTACGACCCCGTTGTGCAGCCGCTGGTTGAAGACTGAGGCGAGACTGTTGGGGGAAGGGTTGCGCAGGAGATCGCCATCTGTCATGATGTGGCTCCACTCATCTGCGATCTTCTTTCGTGGGTCTGTCGGTGACAGCGCGCGATACTGACGCATGGCAATTCGCTTTACGCGGCCTGCCAGCGTCTTGGCCGCGCCTGAAGGGATGGCCCCTAGCTCATCGACGGTGGCTGTTCGCTGTGCCGGGTCGGCGCTGAAGACGCCTAATACGACGTTAAAATACTGCGAGATGATGCGAATTGTTTCTTTGAGCTCAACGGCGTCTCGATTCCATATACATGCGATATCCGGACTCGAGGTAAGCCAGCTCGTGATGTTAGGGCGGGTGGTGTTCATATTGTCAAGCCCATCCAGGAGCTGACTTGTGTCGTTGCAGACCCTCAGGTACAGATTGGCAATACGAGTTCTTAGCCGCTCAGCGTATAGCCTGAAGAGCCTGTCTTTGGCAGCGCGGTCGTCCAGTACGATGAATGTCACAGCGACGTTCTGAAAATACGTTGCCTCACGGCTCAGTACACTTTTGGTGTGCCAGAGAGCCGCGGAGAAGCGCCTGAACTCAGACGCCGGACGTTCAGCGTTCCAGTCATACACAGTATCTGTATTGCGGTCCACAAACATATCCAAGGCGGCTTCAAGCTCGGCCCCGCGGCTAATTGCAGCGGACCGGTCGTTCCAGACAGCTATGTCAGCAAGGTCCCAGTGCTTCTGTAAGTCAAACCAGACCTGTTCACAGGCTTCAGCCTCAGTGGACACGATAGTCTGATACAATAGATATCTCCACAGAAACTGATTTTCTGTGGCATCCTTCACACGCCTCCAGACCATACGCAACCAGTCGCAGGCATCATCGCCGTATCTTTTACCGACGAGATCCCAAAGCGTTTTGAGGTGCAACATTGTCAGGTTGAGAATTCCACGGATGGGTGCCTTTGTGTTGAACATCTTCAAGGCCGCCGGGCCGTAGACCACGAAATCGGAATCCCACCACCTTTGGCTGTACATTCTCTGATATTCCGACATGGCAAGGGCACCATGCACCGAGAATCGTCCCTCAAACCCAGAATCGGTTTCCCATCCTCTCATTGCGACGATATAAGTAGCTTCGAGAAATATTGTTAGTGTTCTGAAGTCAACAGCTTTGGAATAGGGAAGAGTTTCGGGTAGCCTACCCTCTTCCAGGAAACGGAAGTGGTCAAAATTTGGAAATGAACCAACACTTGCAGACGGAAGCGTCTCAAAGATGCCTCCAAAGTACTGCTATAATGTGAGAGCCTGGACACATTGATACTTGGTTGACACGAAGAGGGATAGAACTGCATTCACGATTCTAACGTACTTGATTTTCGGTTGCCCAACCTTCTTCAGCGGTTGGCTCAGTTTGCCAATATATTTCATGCGACGGGAAGAAGATCCCGTCGTCTTCGAAGGCACTCTCTTCGTGCTCCATCCTGTCACCGAAGCTTTGCAGTGCATCAAGGATATCCATATTATGCTGTGCGTTGAAGTTCGCAAGCTCCTGGCGCCAAGACGGTTTTATCAACAGCCACAGAGGCTCATCACCGGGGTCCAAAGTCCCAGGCATTAACATCTGACACCGTGCCAGAATCAAAGCGTGCTATTACACCATGTCAACATGTATAGCACTGTGCGTATGCAGAGCTCACAGTAGGTACATGGAAACTTACGGATATCTCATGCAACATAGTCACTGCAATATACATCGTGGTTGATGCCTTCTCCGCCATCGAATATTCATCCGCGAGCAGTGGCCAGATGAGTTCAGCAGCGATATGTATTTTGATCTTGAATGGCGTTTGTGACGATGGATCCTCTACCCTGTGCACGAACGTGGCCCCATAGGCGCTATCTGAGTCGCCAGAAGCTGCGCCTTTATCATTACTTGTTGAAGCAATGCGCCACTTTGATCTGATATCCCACTCGATGGTGTGCTTCAGAATTTCGCATACATAGCTGGTGGTATCGAAGCCACTTGCACAAATGTCAATGAATTCGTCCCAATCTAATACCCTACCAGTCAATGCCTCCACATCAACTTCGTGATCTGGCGAAAGACAGAACTTCCAGGAGCGTCTACTGCCAGTTACACCTCTGGCGTCCTCGATGGGGCGCAGCTTTCTTATGTCAGCCCATACCCAAGTAGCTGGGTGTTGGCTATCGAGCACTTGAGTGACCAGCTGCAAGGCCGGCTGTAATGCTGTCCAAAAAGTGTCATCATGCTGGAGGAGCGTTCATATGTCAGTAGTACTTCCAAGCTCTTGAATGTTGTTAACCGCGACCACAAAGAATAGACTTACCGCAGTGTATTCGCCCTGTTTACCAGATATATTATACACAACCCTTGGCTTGTTCTTATGTGAGCCCCAGCCCGCCGAGTCCGTTCTGGCCCATTTACTTCTTGATAAGAGACTACACATGTTATTCCATCTATTCTCGGCATCAAGGTCATCAAGCTTATGCGGAACTACTTACTCGTGAAGAGGATTGGCCAGATCCGTAGATGCATCAGCCCCTAGAGTCCATGCACCTTGTTCAACAAGCTATTCAAATTCATGTCAATGGCTAGTCCCAGCACATCACTATATTCTCATCTTCAAACCTTCGAAGTGATTTAAACTTACTTCATTTGTAGTATTGCCACCAAAAAGCAACCTCTGGTACTCCTCTCTTTCCTCGATTCTCTGCACTGCCTCTAGCAGCGCTAACAATGAAGCCGCCTTCTCAGTTTTGATAGGTCCCGCTTTCGGGTCGATCGATATATCGGCCAAACTCTGTCGAAAATCCTCGTCGGTAGTTTGTAACCCCTGACTTTTCCTCCATCCCTCTAGCCTTTGTCTCTCACTTGCCAAATCATCCATTGTGACGGCGGCAACCAGTCCGCCAGCATCAGGTGAGAAGCGTGGCTGGTCCAGCTGAACAGTAGGGAAGCCAGGCATGCGCGGTGTCACACCGGACCAGCCCTTGAGGGAGACATGACCATCAAGACCATCCCAAGTCGGCCATGGATATACACCCCAGCGCTTTGCCGCCTCTGTAGGATTGAGAGAGGCATCATTGGGTCGCATGGCTGGCCGCTGGGTCTGCAACATGCCCGGCTTGGCGTACTGCCGGGCGATCTCGTCAATGTTTTCGTCGGCAGCTTGCCGTATGTACGTGTAGCGTGAGGTCCAGTCCGGATCGCTCCACGCTGGGACGTACTCGACGTAATTCCAGTCGCCGTTGACGTTTTGCTGGAAAGCTTGTTGCCATTGTCTGCGGAGACGGCCAATCGGGGCAAGGGGATAACCGGATGCGCCGCCGTTGGTTGTGTCGGCGACTAGCCAGTCCAAAGGGTAGAGTGAGTCGAATTTACGGCGCCGAGGGTCATGGGGATTGACCCGCGGAGGCAGGGGGGGCTGATAATCATCGACTTGGTCGTAAACATCAAGGTCCAGGGGAAAGTCATCCGGGAACCCAAAGCAGTCGTCTGATGATTCTTCGCTGCTGCTGCTGCTGCTGGTAGCCGGTGAACTCATTTCCGATTCACGAGTTTGTTATTTTATCAAATGGCAAGACTAACTAGGTACGTAGGACTGTATCACGGGGTTACTTCTCCCAATAGAGCAAGGAAAACCGAAGAGTTGACCCGTATGCAACATGTTGGCATCCAGATTGTACTTCGCAATTACCACCTATTTTCAAAGGTTTCGTATGCGAAAAGCTTCTGGACAATTTTCTTGGACAAAGGAGTCGACTACAATGACTTTCTGACGGGTAAATGTTGAGTCAAAGGATTATGAATGGCAATACCGGTTCCGGGAAAGCCGTTCTTTCACTTCATTCAACAACAAAAGGCTCTATCACAAAAGGATGCTATGCAAGAATCATTTCCAAAAGAAGCGAGGGAATTAGAGTTGACATTAAATTATGCCGACCTTGCCTCCTGTATTATCTAATCACCACATCCGCCTCAAGCCAACCAGTCTATACAATTATATACAATGAAATATAAGTTAAAAGTAAACAGAAGAGTAACAAATGTACACCTCTGCCTATAGAACATGTTCGAGGTCGCCAGAAGAGCAACAAATGTATACTCCTGCTTATAGAACATTACCGGCATTAGCCGGGATGGATGTCTCCATCGAGCTGGTGGCAGCAACGGCGGCAGCGATGTTCTTGCCTTCGAAGTTGGTCAAGAAGCTGGTGGTGGTGTAGCTCATGGTTCCGCTGGATCCAAAGATGTTGGGCTGGCAAACACGGCCAAGACCAGTGGAGCATGCGGATCCGGTGGGAGTGGAGAACATCTGGCCCTCGAAGGAAGAGGCCTCCACCTCGACGGGGACGTTCTGGAAGACGCTGCCCTCCACGAGGACATTCGCGCCAGAGCCGACCTCAAAAGCGTGGCCGGTTGATGTGTAGTCATACCAGTAGTTGTTCAGAGCGTGTAGAAGAGTGTTTCCGCCGACCTTGGGGGAACGGCCGCTCATGTGGTAGATGTAGTTGTTCATGAAGGTGACCATGTCGTTGGAGCCGTCGAAGTATTGACCCCCTACAATTTTTTGTCAGCAACTGATCAGCAAATTTAAAGAGAGTACTTTTGTGGGCACTGACAGTAGTGGTGTCCATCACAAGTAGCGGAATAAGTAGAAGCGCCGTCGAAGTAGCAGTTAGAGACTGTGACTCTTCCAGAAGACTCAGTTCCGAGGACGAGATGCTGACGGCCGATCTGGGAGGTCTAGGTAAGGAGGCAGGCGGGTTAGCATCCACTTTCGACCCACAGTATCAATCAACAATATCTACATATTGGGAAACTCACAGTAACGTGGTCAATCCAGACCATGTCGGTGTCGTCCAAAGTCACCGCATCTCCACCCCACACGTACTTGGGGTTGATGTCCGTGAACGCGACGTTCTGCACAATGACATTCGACGCCTCCACGATACGAATACCCTTGCCCTTGATGGTGGCGCCGGACTTGCCAACAATCGACTTGTTGCTTGTGACCGTGATACCCTCGACACCGGCGTTATCGTACGTCACGGACACGCTCGGCGCGTCGGGCTCGTAGTTGTTGCACCAGTCATTCTGGTTGATGGCAACCTGGCAGGCGCTGGCCGTTCCCCAGGGGGCACAGCCCGTAGTGGTGGTGGTGCCCTCGGTGCCGGTGAAGTCGTAGGTTCCTTCGAGGATGATGACACGTGCCTCAGAGTCGCCCAGGTAGGACACTAGCTCGTCCGTGGTCGTAGGGTAGACGGGTGTGGCGCTGCCACCACCGGTGACGCCTTTAGCGAAACCTTGCGCGGAGCCTGGAGGGAAGAGTCTTGTTAGTTTTGAGACTGATAATGGGTTCGGTAGTGCTTTGGAAAGGGAAACTCACCAGTGACACCATCTGTGGCTGCGGCCATGCGGGCCACGGCGGCCAGGAAAAGAGCGACGTTGGTCTTCATGATGACTGGGCAACGAAGGTGAAAGTTCGATTCGAAATAAAATGAGTGATTTTGAGTCCAGCCCTGGATGCTAAAAAGAGTGACTAGGAACGGACTGTTGATGGTGTTGAAGAAGCAAGATAATCAGACATCTCGTCGATCGGGCTGTAGTTTCTCTTTATATCCACGATGGTGTTCATGATGGGATTCAAAACAACAACTTCGCTACGGCCTGTTTCCACCTCATTTGGTTAAACGCCACCCTACGTCCAGCCCCTGGGTGAAGAAGGTCAAGGCTGTGTGCCTTCACCTCCACAAAGAGGGTCAACAAGGCCCAGTGGATCGAGTCTGGAGGGCTTCACAATCCGGCCAAAGCGGTAAGATGGGTCGCATAAAATTATACCATAGTATACTTGTACTCTAATCATGACTTTCATAACATCTGATTGATGGGATTTCCCTGTTTGGTCTACCCGTCGCCGAGCTTTTTTAACCCCGGCGGCCCAGGGTAAGACATTGAAACATCTCAGCTCGGCTGCCCTGGCCTGCCTGGCAGCCTGGCTGTAATAGGTACGGCATTCTCCTGCCGTAGCTCTGCCTGGACTATCACACACCTTGCTATATGACTAGGTTATGGGAAGTTTATCAAAGATAGACTTGCTAAGCGAGATCTTTCTATGTATTATGCTCTGCAAGGGGCTGGATCCCGGGCACCGTCGGCAGCCACCAATCACATCCACTGCCGATGTTGATGATCCTGGAGGCTTCGGGCGAGTACCGGCTTATCTTGATCACCCTGATCCTTGGTGGACATCATCTCTTATTTTCAACAAAGTGGACCCAACGTAGAGGCTTCCGCTCAGGGCCGTCCGGTTGCCGAGTGTTTGGAGTATTTGAAAGGACTTGTGGATCTCTGTGGCGCACGTCGAGGGATGCCAAGAACCTCATCTTGCCCTGGCAGCCCTTGCTTAATATCGCATCATCAGAAATCACGGATCTAGAAGCCGGATGCAGGGCCGCTTCTCCAGCTAGTTGTTGGGAAAACGCTGAGTATGAGCCTGGCACTTAATCTAGGGGCAGTAGTATATTGTGGAGTAGCCTCAACAGTGGATAACCACCTGAATATTCGCCTCTAAGGAATCACCTGACGGATGGTGAGCTCTAGAACACTCCCTCGGAGATACGTCTCTCCAGAATAAATTGTTTCTAGAATGATCATTTCTGGCTTAATCACAGATGGGATGATAGGGAATACAATTAACCCGTCTTCGTATCCATTGAATGAACTACGGTACCTAAGTAGATGCACCACCACTTGCAGATGTGCTTGATTTCGACTTACATTCGTGGTTCCAATCCCGAATACACACGGAGCATACCCATATTTCGCAAGCCAAGGACCACAAAGACCCCTTTCGAGTCCCACAGGCTTCTAAATGTACAATTTGGCCAAAGAATCGAGATCTCCGGTTTCTGCCAACGCCTGTTATAGAGGGTCCTGACACTTCTCGGTCATGGTCCGGGCAATCAAAGCTCTTCAAGAGCTCGTCATAGCAAACCAATTGACCACATGTTGTTACTTGACATGCAGACGGACTGCAGACGGACTGCCGACCCATTCATGTACCCCACAAAGCCTGCAGAAAACCCAGATTTGTTACTTACCGACATAGTAAGGATCACCTCATGATGCATATAGGTACAACACAAACGATTCCCAAAAGGCTCATCGAGGCAACCTATACAGCGACTCACTCATTCCAGCATCCACAAAAATGGTCGTTATTGGGAGCGGTACCCACAGTCAAGCCACAGTCTCATGAGTCCCTAAACGGCCGGCATTGACTTTTTCCCGCCAATCTAGCCTCTCTTCACCGACTATAAAATTGGAGACAGAACACATTGGAAGGTGGGCAGGTGACGCTACCGGACATGCCGTCGAGTTGTAGAGGACCCACCAGCTTCCCGGATAGGTAGAGCTTTCGCGACGTGCAACATGGATGGGCACATGGGCAACATGGAACGGATTAGAGTATGGATCCTATCAAAGACTCTATCGAGCTGTCATGTTTCATCTATAGCGAAGCCATCCGATGTTCGGGGCTGTTTCCTAACTTGTTGCCCATGGGACGATCAGTCTACCATCCTTTCGGTTTTTTGGTTTTTTTGTGTGTTGCCTATCCTCCTGCTATGACCCAACATCTAGAGCCGGGCAAAGGATTTGTTCTCGGCCATTTCCATTCTGAGTGATCTTCAACTAGCCTGTTTCTGAATGACTAGGCTATGACAGGAATCGACTAGCCTCCCTATAACCCGCAATGACCCAATCAGGCAACCAATTCACGTGTTCCGTCCTCGTAGATCTTCAACGTTGCCTTTGTATCTGCATCGTGCGTATCCTTAAAGAAACACTTGCTGCCCCAAGGACAGATCTGGCCATTGTAAGAGTTCTTACAGTGGTGTCCATGCAGGCAGTAAGGGCTCTTACACCACTGCCCGTCGACACATGCTATTTGTCGACTCTTGTGGCGCAAGGCGAGCTTCTCGGCCGTAGTGAGCTTCGGAAGGACGTCATGCTGATACCCGCACCGGTCACCCTTGTCACAATTGTCGGTCAGGTGAAATAGGTTGCAAAAGTTGCGGCCTTGGGCAACGGCTTTGTTATCGAGGGATCTGATGGCGCTGGGATCGGCAGAGAGTAAGCGCTCATCCACGCGCTGGTTGGATGCGTTGAAGAGGGCGAATCTTTGCTTAGGAGCGACCGGTGCCTGCTTGTAGAGGTCGATCACGGGGCCGGTGGATAGCTTGGACACGACTGCCCAAGTCGGCTGCTGCGGAGTCGCTGAGCTTGAGGTGGTTGAGGTGGACGGTCTGGGAGACAAGATCGACGAGGAAGATGAGGGCACGAAGGGCGAAGCGTCGACAAAAGCCTGGTTGTATTTGTCAGCTCTGTGCGCAGGGGTCTGACCACTTGTGGATTATCGCACGAAACAGTCGAAGCGAAAGGGAGGATAATGTTGTAGCACATACCGACATATCATCTGTCTGAGAGTCACCATAGGCGGGAGGAAAAGGCTTAATGCCAATATCGATGGTTCCTGTCTGAGGGTACTTGAAGGCGCTAGTCGTATTATTGAGAGGCTCTGACCGAAAGACAGTGGGAAAGTTAATAATCTCAAAGCCCAGGTCGAGGAAACCAGGCTCGGGGGGCTCGGCAGAAAATAGGCTAAGCTTGTCCCTAATGGGGTCGTGTTTGTACTCTTCAAGGAGGGTGAGGTAGCCATTATCGCGACAGGGACCGAAAAAGACATGGCGGCAAGAGGGAATGTGCAGCATCACCTTGAGCATCTCGCGACACTTGTGATCAGCCTTGTCTTTCCCATACCCCACGTCGACAAAGGAGAAGAGACTGTTGGCACGACCGAAACCCGAGGCGAATCTCTGCAAATCGGACCAATTGGGGAGGATGTGTCGAGAGGCGAGGGTCTTGGCGAGTCCGTCCATGTTGGCGTAAAAATGGACGATGATGTTCCAATTGTCGATACTAACGTCGGGATACTTGTTCTGTAGATAGGCTCTGATTTGTTTCTTAAGCTCTTGAGCAGCGTATCCGCCGCCGTGGTCGCCGTTTCCGAAGAGTTCATCCTTGAATTTGGCACCATCTCCATCGATTATCATGACGACAAAGGGGTGGGCCTCCTGTTTATGAAGTCAGTGAAAACCTGTCTGACATTATGCTGATGGACAACTGACAGTGGCCAGTCTCGTCTTGGTCAATTCGTTTTTGAAGCTCCTAGCCTGGTCCTGCCACATCATTCGTGTGTCCTTCTCGTCCTCTAGTTGCTCTCGCATCTTGGCGTTCTCTTTGTGGAGAGCATCGTAGCCGTTTATGAGATGTTCGACGAAAACATGCCGGTCGTCGTCTGCTTGCTGAAACGTGGCGTAACAGGCCTTGAAGGCCGATGGATCGAAGGGAGTGGCCATCGATGTGGCGTTGCTATATTGTTGACTGTCAACAGAGAATGAGTGAGACAGATGTAAAAAGAAAGGTTAATGAGGTGGGAGAAGAGAAGATGTGTAGTTGGGTTCAAAGTTGAATGTTGAAGGAGTGATGGTGGGGTGATCAGCCTTAGAAGGGGACACGAGGTGAATTAGGTGTTTGACTGCAGGTGACAAGCAGCCCAGAGAGCTTTGTCACTATTCAGCAACCACATCGCCCACAGGCAGAAAACGAAATGATCTCTCAGTCCAGCGGATCGTGATACCCAAACAAAGCCTCTAGTCTCTTGATGAGTATTTCGCAAGGAATTTAGATGTCTCGCACTCATGTCCTTCAGTGCCCCCATTTCAAGTCCTATGGATAGATGACTGCTTAAGGGGAGATAATATATGACAGTTCAGCTGTAACTGATCCATAGGAGGAAGAAGGTTTACGCAGCTTCTAAGGACATCAAAACATGGACAAGAAGAGAGTCAAGAGACTATCCTGAACCCCCTTCGAGGGAGCCTGTTGCTAGCAGGAAATTTATGAGAGTCAACACTCACCTGTAGGTCTCGGAACACCTTGTGCTGAATGGCTTACCACTGATCTTTGTTATGCCGAACAGGCTGGAGAATAGCTATACTGCCTACTTCATTGTCTGTTTGCTGCAAAGACGAGTTTTGAAAAATGATGTCGCCTTGACAGGGGTTCCCAAGGCTGCCTTGTCGACATGGGTCAGGGTTTTAGAGAGAGACCAATTGAACCAGTTTCAGTTTCCAAAAGAAGCAAGAAGGCTGCAGCGGGGAACGCTGCAAGCTCAAAAAAGAAAGAAACACCACGTCCGAAGGCAAAACTACCTGTCAGAAGACAACGATCCTTGATCAGCAGTAGCAATGGTTCTATATCGTATGACCAACAACGGCAAACCTCGAATAGTACACTGCATGGACTTCTGTTGTGCCGGATATTATACATCGTAAATGGAAAGTTCGTTATTCTGGTCTCTACACAGGTCCCAACGGCCATGGTCACACAGAAGCAGCGGTCTATACTTTAACTACACGCACTTCAAGATGTCTGCGTAATGCTACAGGGGAATCGGTTGATGGATCTTCAGAAAACATCTATACGAACACTCGCCTAATATGCAAGGTCCCTGTGCTAGTTGGGCTGGAAGTTGTGTGCTGGCACCTCAAACGGCGACGCTGCATTCAGGAACTACAGTATACCTATTATGCATACGGCTACCCGCAAACATAGTCTCAGGGGGCCCGCCGACCAGATCACTGGGCGTGTTGATGGAGAGCTAAACGCGGTTGCTCCATAAATATACTAGAGTCCAGTTCAACCCGAGCAGTAGTACCAGGTAAGTAGAGGTGTAAATAGGCTTCTTCGTCAGATATTAGGTGGAACTGTCTCAATACCTGCACAAAAGGTGAGAAATAGGTTGTCAGTTTCATATGGGTAGGTGACCCACAGAGTATCTCGAAAAATGCATTGTATAGTCTCACTAAGGAAGTCATGATGAATAAACTCCCCTGGTCATCTCTGGAGAGCCTAGTCGGTGCAAAACCAAGGGTTAGGGTAAGTCGGGGCTTAATGTATAGTCCCGCGGGGGAAGGTGGTCCCCCGCGTTACTATGGTAGTGGTCGGAAGTCGGCGGCTGCGGGGAGTTAAAGCTGCTAGAGAGCGTGTTTGGGCCTTGGGCCGAGCAGAGTCCCGCGCGCGCCACATTGCCACAGAGGTAGTTGCATTGCCGTAGGCCATTGAACCTCGGCTCACGGCACTTGGCGATGATTCGTATCCTCGCGTCGAACCCTCGCGATGTCTTCTCCGATACTGCCCTCCTTTTGTCCTGCACCATTACTCCTGAAAGTTGACTTTGACAAACCACCTTGAGCAAGCGACCCCATTTCTCTCTTCCTCAAGCAAAATAACCTTCGAAGCCGACAAGATGGCAGTGGAACGATTGGGATCCATCCTTAAGCACCTCACCCCGGGCAGCCCTCTGGCTTCGCTGTGAGTATTCGACAATGGGTCGAACAGCGTGGGAATCACTACCTAACAAAATCTTCTATCGTTCAGGACATCCAAGAATGCCGACGATATTGTCATCACCCTCGCTATCCGGACACCACTTACAAAAGCCAAGAAGGGTGGCTTCAAAGACACAAGCTTAGAATACATCATCTATGCCTTGCTGAAGGAGGTCAACGAGCGGTCTGGCATTGATCCTGCTCTGATCGAGGATGTCGCTTTGGGAAACGCAAGTCGAACACGCACTCTCTTCACCCTCTGCTCTTTCTGCAAACATAGTTAACCGCTGTCTTTCCTCAGGTCTCCGATGGCAAGGCAGCCTACAAGCTCCGCGCCGCCTCTTTGGCCGCTGGTATCCCCAACACCGCCGGCGCATATTCCTTGAACCGCTTCTGTTCGTCAGGTCTGAAAGCCACCGCCGATATCGCCAATTCTATCTCCCAGGGTAACATCGACGTTGGTATCGCCATCGGCGCAGAGTCCATGTCAGTTGGCGGCGACGCCCTTGAAAAGCCCTTTGACGAGGCTGTCACTTCGCAGAGCCAGGAGTCTGTCGACTGCATGCAGGCTATGGGATGGACGAGCGAGAACGTCAGCCGTGACTTTGGAATCACCAGGGAAGAGATGGACAAGTATGCCGCCGAGAGTTTCCAGCGGGCCGAGAATGCGCAGAAGCAAGGCTGGTTCGACGACGAGATCGTACCCATCAAGACCAAGGTCAAGGGCCCTGATGGTGAGGAGAAGGAGGTCGTCTTGACCAAGGACGAGGGCATCAGGCCTGGCACGACCGCCGAGAGCCTGGGCAAGATCAGGGTTGCTTTCCCTCAATGGGGTCCTACTACGACTGGTGGAAACGCCAGTCAGGTCACTGACGGAGGTGAGCGCGATTTGTTCCCTCCCCCCTTTTTTCCTCCTAACCTCCAGACTCATTAGCTAACTTTTCATCCTCTTCAGCCGCCGCAGTTCTCCTCATGAAGCGCTCCACCGCTATCAAGCTCGGCCAGCCCATCATGGCCAAATACGTCGGCTCTACCGTTGCTGGTCTGGCGCCTCGTATCATGGGTATCGGCCCTAGCATCGCCATCCCCAAGCTTCTCTCCAAATACGGCCTGAGCCTGAACGATGTCGACGTCGTCGAGGTCAACGAGGCATTCGCCTCCATGGCCGTCTACTGTCGCGACAAGCTGGGCCTCGACTGGGCCAAAATGAATCCCAAGGGCGGTGCTATTGCCCTAGGCCACCCGCTTGGCGCGACTGGTGCGCGGCAGATTGTTACTGGGTTGAGTGAATGCCGGCGGACAGGAAAGAAGATACTCTTGACGAGCATGTGTATTGGCACAGGAATGGGCATGGCGGGTCTATTCGTCAACGAGCAATAAGTTCATGATGAATGATGGCCGACGTGGCACAGATGATGGAGGAATATTGCATCTTAAATATAGCGCCGTTCTGTACGTATGTATGCGCCCCAAAATTGGATTACGTTGTCTTGCTGAATACATTGTGCTGTTGACTACTTGGGAATTGGGCGGCTTACGTTTCAAAGACCAAGCCCGCAGTGACTAATTTGACTCGTACACACGCCATTTCACGACCATCTTGAACGGCGACGATATGCTCTGCCTAGTGCCAATGTCAATGTCCACGCATCTAGCAACTTTATGGATATGATAAGTGCAGATGTGCAGCGATGGCACACAAGCGTCAGAGAGACTTGGATCCGGCACAACAGAGTGAACATTGGACCATGGGATTTCATCACATCGACAAGTAGCAGCAGAGTTTGATCATCATCAGCTTCATTATTGTATATCGTAGTCGTCATCAACTAAGGAAGGTATCAAACACTGCCCCCAGGGCTATGCGTTCGGAGAAGAATCATAAAATCAGCCAACCAAGTCTCCAGAGCCCCTAAGCTCCCCGATCACCAAAGCACCCATCTACGCGGTGAAGGCACGTGCCTTGCGCATCTTCATGCGGTACTCAAGCGCCCTCTTGCGAGCGGCGGTGGTCTGTGTGAAGGCGGCAGAGCCACCGAAGGGGCCTGCGGGGGTGTTGTTGCGGACGCGGACCACGCAGACGTTGGTTGCGGCGCCGACAGTTGCGTCGCAGGTCATGCCGGCGGGCATCTGCACCTTGACGGGGAAGTCTGTGGTGGAGGCAGCGGAGATACCGGCAACGATGCCGGGGACATCCTGGGTGACCTGGGCCTCCTGGAAGGCGGCCATGTCAGTGCCACCGGAGGTGCCGTCGACCATGGCCTCGAGAGGGCCGGCGCCGTCCTGGTTGATCTGGATTCAAATATGTCAGACAATCATGTGTCTTTTGTCATGTAGGGAGGCAAGCAAAACAGAGAGAAAACTTACCTGACGGAAAGTCAGGTCAACAGTGCCGTCCGCGTTGGCAGTGGGCAAGCCTGAACTGCTACCTGCGCCCGCAGTGGTCTTGACCATGGTCTCAGGAGGGAGAGTGTTCTTTGTGCCCTGGGCAGTCGCGCCGCCAGCGCCACCAGCGCCACCACCAAGGCCACCAAGCAGACCCGAAAGCAGATTCTGGCGGGCCGCCTTCTTACCGGCACCAGTAGCACCGTCCGCAACACCCTTGGGTGCGGCACTGAGGTCGTCCTCCTGGCCGACGCCCGAGGCGGCGCTGTTGGTCTTGAGCGTCGTCGGGTCGGTCATGCCCATGAAGACGTTGATCATGGTCGCGGCGTCGACGGGGCCGCCGCCCTGGGTCTTGCCGAGCGGGCTGCCGCCGCTCTGAATATCACGGTCCCGGATGATGGCCGTGTCGGCTTGCGAGCCGCAGCCGTTGGAGGAGCAGTCGCGGGGGGTGCCGTCGGCGACGGAGAGGCCGGGCATCTCGACGCCGTTGGCGCCTGTGATCTTGGTCACGGTGCCATGGGCCGAGGCGTAGCCGGCCAGGCAGGCGATGACTGCTGCTGATGTCCTCATGGTGACTGATTTGATTTTTTTTGATTTTTTCTTGTGTGAGTGTCCGAGTGGAAGAGACTGTGGAAGACGTAGCCTGGATTCTATGAAGCAGAGTAGGTATAGTATGGGATTACAATAGTATGCGAACGAAAGCCTCCGGGGCGTTGGGCTGAACAGGCTGAACAAGCAAGACTTAAGCGAACAGTGAGATATTCTCGATGAGTAGGTAGGATCATATCGTCAAGAACGTGGTTCCTTCAAGGAGTCTTTATAAGAATCTTGGTCTCCCAACTTCCCATGACGGCCCAGCATCTTAGGTCTGCAAAAAGATCGGATGCCATTGCTTTCTCGCTTCCCTCGACAACACCATGATTCGGAACATTGACTCCCTTACAACGAGAGAAACTCGTCTGAACAATGTTGTGTCTCGCGAATGGCCTCTAGTCATCCAGGGCCAGCGTGCAGTCGGTACCTCTACCGAAACTGGGGGGTTGGCCACAACGGCGCGCTCCACCAGGCACTTCGAGACAAGCAACGCCGAGAGATATGGCAACCAAGCTTTGTTCTGCAGGAGCAAATCGCAAGCTGAGGAATGAATTTTTCCCAGGGTTTCCTG
The DNA here is from genome assembly GCA_027946555.1 of Gnomoniopsis sp. IMI 355080. Lineage (NCBI taxonomy): Eukaryota > Fungi > Ascomycota > Sordariomycetes > Diaporthales > Gnomoniaceae > Gnomoniopsis > Gnomoniopsis sp. IMI 355080. The sequence continues at coordinate 12,645 of JAPEVC010000318.1, read as the reverse complement.
TATTTCTTGTTCATGGAGGCTGAGCGGTGCGGATCGGAACTTTTGAGGAGGCTCCCAAGCCCTTGGCTCGCCTCGGGAGTGAGCTTGGCGGGAGCAAATCCTGCCTGTGAGGGATCTCGAGATGCACCACCAAAACACTTGGCTGCAGTAAATCGTACTTGGCTATACTTGGCTTACCACAGATCTTCCACTGATGGAGAACTCCATGCGAAAATCATCACCAAACGTTATGATACGCGCCTAGGATCCCGTTCCTTAGCAAGTGTCTTGTGTCTAACGAGGCGCAGAGGGAGGGTTTCGTTCTGGCGGCAGACGGGATATTTTGAGCGGTCCGGAGAAAATGCGATTGGGCTACCTCGCCAAACAGTGTTGGATGTGTTGAAGATCATGGAGATCATGCAAATCCGTTTATGAGCATTCTCGCGAACATGATTTTCCCTTTGCTATGATGATCTATCCTGCGGTAGATCGACAGGGAGCATCATGTCCACCAGCCCCCAGATTTGAGTTGTGTAGTCGGAATCTCGCTGGAGACGAGGTCATTCATGACTCGGAGGTTTCTTTTTTTCTTCTCCTTTTTCTTGTCTATCTTGCCGTTGTTAAATCCAAGTTTGTCGTGAACTGCCAAATACACACTTTCTCCTCGGCCCACTGATTATACTCTAGATTAGCTTTCACAATTGCATGACTTTAATTTTTAAAGTGCGGTACAGAAATAGAAGAGTGCGCTTCATGTAAAAGCGCAAAGCAAAACATATTTATACAGGAACCCTCGCTGCAATCCCATCTTGACGGCTTTCTGACAGCCGGACTGAACTACAATATGGAATCAGACGAGGTCTGATGTTGTCTTGGGCCAGTGGTAGTGTCCTTTGTGCTGCGGCCCTTCATCATCCGAGAAGAAGACAGCTGCATTGACGCTCGAGCTCATTTCTGACTTGCGTGTTTCAATGTTTGGTACCGATTTCGGATTGAATCAATCACCCGTCCACCACGAATTCAAATCGAATTTCAACGTCGCAAGTCCAGACGGACAACGACAGTCTTTACTGATTAAGCTCGCGACATATGTGATGCTGCATTCAACGCACTTGTGCAATGCAACCATGAGTTTCAGCTACTTTCGTAACTTCAGATTCAATCACGATATTGAGAGGTTCTTTCATTCGATGATGTTATCAAGCCGGGTGTATGCGCAGTCGTGCCATGAGAATTTATGTCATATTGTTATTATTCCCCGTTCCCATGCCGGAGTACCTACCCAGTTGCCACCACTCAGGGGCAATGCAATTACTAACGGGCTTCACTCCCCAGGCACGGGCAGGCCTGAGAAACAGTACCGCGCAAGTATGTTTACAGCTTCCCAGGGGTTACGTCAGTTCAAACATATAGATGTTAAGACGACAGAGGTTGTCTGGGTCCGGAGAAATGCCCAACATAAGTCTTATGTGTTTGGTATATATCAAGAAGACCATAAAAGAGCAATACCCTAGACATACGAAATATACAGCGGCCTATCACTTCTCCTTTAAAAAACAAGCTTACTACATTAGGCAGGGCGGTCACAGTTCGGAGCTTTCAATGTCATCCTTATTGGACTGTTTGACACAACTTAATGGAAGGATTTAAATGTTCTATAACTGTCTATAAGACAGAAGATCTACCCACGAATCACTAGATGCACCATTATGCCGGGTACGGGGTGCCAAAAGCCTGGAGGTCCAAGCCCTCGATGTCAGCAAAGCCGTACTTGGAGCCATCCTCATTGTCTCCCATCTTCTTCTGCCAACTCTGTACTGAGTTCATGAAAATATCCTTGTACTTATCCTGGCTCATATCAAGAGGCTCCTTGTCCTGAGCAACGAGGCGAATTCTGCAAAAAAGGTCAGTGAATGTTCATTACCGAGTCTTGCCCGTTTGGAGAGGGACTTCCACTTACTGGGTACCAGCGGCCACATTCGTGATGCCGAAATCCTGCTCATCGAGCTTGTACTGAATCGCACCTTGAACCTTTTGCTCAAGAATTTTCTTGGGCAAATCAAACTCATGCGCAACCGGCCTAGCCAGAGATACGCCATGCACACTGTCCAAGGCCTTGACCATCGCCCCGACAGTCCGCAAGCCACCCACGACATATGCCTTGGTCTTTTGGAGGCGCGGCACAATCGAGTCGGCAAATTCCAGGAAGAATGCCTCCCTCTTCTTTGTCGACTCGCGCTTGTGCTTGAATGCCAGCTCCTGGTACGTACCGCCAGAGAGTTCGACATGGTCGAAGCCATGCTTCTCGAGCTCCACACACAGGTCGGCACAGTCCTCTGGCGTGAAGCCGCCTTGCTGGAACTCGACGCTGTTTAGCTTGATGCCAAGACTGAAGTTGCTGGGCACGCGAGCCTTGATGGCGTCTGCGATTTCCAGAATGATGCGTGCGCGGTTGAGGAGCGGGCCACCATAGTCATCAGTGCGCTTGTTGGTGGTCGAGGAGAGGAATTGAGCCAGCAAGTAGCCGCTGTTTGCTTCATTAGTATGCTGTAGAGAGGGGAGAAACCGAATGGGCAGACATACTGTGCGCCGTGCAACTGCACACCATCGAAGCCAGCCTTGTGGGCATACTCAGCAGCGTGAGCAAACCCCTCTATGACGCGATCGATATCCTTCTGCTCCATCGGTCTTGGCTTTGCGAAAGTCGCACCCATGACCACGCCCTCAAGCTGAACATCACTTGCTGAAATGGGGTGTTTCTGCACGGCCTCAAAGACCTGACGACCCGGGTGAGACAGCTGCGCCAAGAAAAGCGAGCCCTCCTTCTTCGCCGCGGTTGCCAGCTCCTTGAATGCCTCAAACCTCTTCCCCTCAAACGGCTCATCGACGGGGATGATGGGATTTCCCGGAGCCTCAAGGTGGTCATACTCGAGCATGACGTTACCCGATAGGATCACTCCATATCCGCCCTCACCCCAGCGCCGGTAGACATTGATCAGTTCGGGCGTGGGAATACCGCGATTCTCGAGCACTTTGGCATCCCATGTTGACAGACGCTCGGTCATGGCGGCCTTCATGAAACGGTTCTTTGCTGTGAGACCGCTGAATTCGAATTTCAGAGGCTGCCCAAGGGGCGAGGGGTCTGTCTCCTCAGCTTCAAAACGTTGGGGTGCCATATTGGTGTATGAAGTCGTGTTGTCGTGAATGATGATGATAATGATGATGATGAGACGATAGTTTAAGGGTACGAATTGTTGATCTGCCGAGAAATCACGTTGAACAAATCAGGAAAAGTGAGCTGTTGAAGAAATGATGGTCGTACCAAGGGTGGTGTTGCCAAGTATAACCGGCCCAGTAACCGACTAGGTCTATTTATCACGTAGTTAGTCTATGACCGAGGTATCCGCACGGCAGTGGACACTGAGATGAAGTCACCGTTCTATAAATAGTGCTAGTAGCTCACCATGGAATCTAGGATTAATAATGCTGGTGTCTTTGTTACCTAGCCTTGAAAATCTTTCATAGGATGATTGTGTGTCTATCTGCTTAGGACTCTCTTAATAATGGAGTAGCTCACGTAGTAAAAGGTTCTAGAATCTAATTAGTGACGTGAGATCTACACTGTGACGGTTTTACAAGAAGGCAGCGCTCGCGGCCTGACTCATGACATAGACCACTATACCCAAGTCGGTAGGCACCTTGTGATATATACTCCATTGGGCACAAGAAAAGATATTTGCAACATCTGCTTGCAGCGTGGAATGGACCGGAACATCCCAGAATCATAAGATATGCCATCCTTCTCGGAACTTGTTTGGTGCTGGTATTGCAACCTGTCCGATAAATCATGTCGTCATTAGGGAGCTCCGAACAAATCCCGAACAGGCTTGAACTACTGTGACCTGTCAGGGCCTACATGTTAGTCCAGGGAAGACATCAAAGCATGTCCGTCGATTGAGAAGACCAACGCTGTGCCAAGTATAAGCTCATTGTCCTTGCAGTAACGCCTGATGATAATATCCTCCAAGTTGGGCACGAGGCATACGGACTGACAGCTGAGGGAGCCAGAATCCTCCTCAACCCTCCGTATCTACTCCGCCCGGACCAGACCCCCCTAACCATCATGTGTAAGATTCCGAGGTTGAAAGAGGAGATACGGCCCATTGTGAGAAGCTGCGAAAATATCATAGAGCTGGTATTCATTCGGTCTCCCTCTACCGTTGGTTTTGCCAGGCGTGCCACCACCCACGCGGCCCAACTCCCCTGGAGCAGCTTCAAAATCAAAGTGCCAGAAGGTCTTTGCGACAACCAAGCTTGATTCGAGGTAAGCAGCCATGGCCTTGCCGGCGCAAGAGCGCGCGCCAATAGAAAATGGCGCAAAGGCCGAGCGCATTCTCGCAACTTGCGCTACGTTGTTCTCATCAAGCCAGCGCTCGGGTAGAAAGGTGTAGGGATCGGGAAAGTACTCGCCGTTGTGATGAAGAGAATACTGGCTCACGCCTACTTGCGTGCCTGGTGGGACGACATGGCCATCGATAATCAATGGTTGTCCCTTGTGGGGGTCGTCGTCGTCTGCCAGCTGTCGCCAGGCAATACCTGGCACTGGCGGAGACATGCGCCTGTCGACGTTGTGTTAGCATGTGCGACATAAACCATACGAAACAAGGCTCGTAATATTCTCATAGATGCTTCGAATACTGACATTGCCTCGTCAATGCAGGCGCGTAGGCAATGGCAGCCAGCCAACTTGGGCCCGGATTGGATCTCGGCCGCGCTGGAAAAGGTATTTCTTATCTCATCGGAAAGCTTCTTGTACGCTTCAGAATTGGTCTTCCTGCTGATGTAAAAGAAGAGTGCGCCTATGGCAGCCGCTGTAGTATCGCCACCAGCTGAAACGAAGAAAAGCCCCTCTGAGAGCAGGAGCTCCCGCAGGTGGGCATCATCCATTGCTAAACCTTGGCTCCCTTCGGCCACGAAAGACACCAGGTCGTTACGAGCACTCCTCCCCTGACTCAACCGGCTCGTGGTCAGTTTCTCTAGGACGGCCCAAAACCTGGCTCGGCTGCGACCGCTGATACTCGCCAGGAGCTTTTCCAGACCCAGGTCGTGCAGTAGAGGGAACTGGAAGAAACAGTTGCTCTTGTAATTACCTGCAAACATTCCATCTAGCACGAAGCGATATTCTGGGTCTCTCTGCACGTTGAAGTCGAAGCCAAAAGCTAGCAGGCCGATGGTATCAAGTCCGACCCACCTGCAGCGGGGAGTGATATCCACGGGACCGTGGCTCGAAGCTAGCTGGCCGATGAATATGTCAACTTGTTGTTGCAAAGTAGACTCAAAGAGACGCATAGCTCGGTCAGTAACGGCTTGGCCGATGACCTTGCGCTTGGTGCGGTGAAGACGCTTGTCGAGGCAGTTGAAGATGTTTGGCGAGGTTTTCGCCCTTGTCAGCAACGTATAGACATATGACTTGCTGACTCTCTCATTGTTGTAAATGTCTGCGAAGATCCGTCAAAATAAGCAATCTGCAAACGCATCTCGCACTTGGTCGTACCTTGAAGAGCAGTGGCAGTGTTAAATACAAGTCTATTCGGACCCTGTCGATACACCGACCCTAATCGTATGTTAATTTCAGGACCATTTCAAGTGCTGTTGGACATTTGTCACCAGCCCACCATATTTGGAATGATTTTCCTTGATCGCCAAATGAGATCGCATCGCGATGGCATGATAGCCACCATAAGCGTCAGTGACCTTGGCGAGCCGTGGACCCGGATACTGTCTTAGCGGGTGTAGTAAAGTGCGATAGGCTGAAAGCAAGAATATCTGTCCCAGAAATTTAGCAGTGCTAGAGCCTGAGGTTTCGAAGGATGTGCTGGGTAGACTTGCGCTTGGAATCAATAACAAAGCGACGTATTTCGCCGATATGAGCAGCAAGTCCCAAGTAGCCATCATGAGAGCGCGAGTCTGAGCAGCAGCGCGCGTCCGCAGACAGTCGATCAGACTTCGATCTTTCGGTAACCTGAAGCGGATTCGATCCTCATGAAATGAAGCTGGAGGACATATTTCTGACTGGAAGACTGGAAGGGCGGAGGCACACCTACCAACGGTGCTTTAAAGGATGCGCGATAACTTAGGTTACACCTCATAGTGGCCAGCCACTTGTTCTGCACGTTGGTGCAGTCACTCTGCCCATAAGAAAACCAACAAAACCTGGCCCCTGCTTTGTGTTTTGTTTCCCCGTCTTCCAACCATTTTTGATCCTCAATTCCAAACAAAAAACAGAAAAATATATATATACCTCTCATACAGTGATACCAACTATTGGATCGCACTCACTCTACATCAGGCCAGAAAGCCGTCTCAGCAGCCACGAGTTCCCTCCACACCTTCTCTGCCCTCTTCAGCAATCCAGCCCTACTATCCTCCCCCAGCGCACTCACAGCCTCATCTACAGCACCATCTAAGATCACGCCCAACTGCTCCACAAACTTGCGAAACCCATCATTGGACCAATTAGGAATGAATTCCTTCCTCAAAGCACCCCCATCAGCATCCTCCCCACCGCCATCATCACCACCCTGCTTGCCCCGAGCCCACGTCCACGCTTCCAAGTACACCCTTTCGGTCCCCCAAAACACAACCGCAGCCTCCAGCCACGGTATCGGCACGCTTCTATCCACCGAGGCAGCAGGATGCAGTGACCCAAACAGCCGCTCGAACATGACCAGCCCATCACTCTTCACCGCCCCGGGCACGCGCTGGACGTCGCGCCCTCCTTCCTCGCTGACGTCTGTTTCGAGGTCAATGCTGAGGTCGTATCGCGACGCCACGTCGATGAATAGCCGCTCCTCCCTGCGCAGCTCAGTCAGGGTCGTCAAGAGCCAGTCGACGAGCTGGGACGTTGCGGATTTGCTGATGTTGGTAGCTGTTGTTGTCTGCGGAAGGTCCACGATGGCGAGGGTGCGACCAGCTGCTTTGAGGTAGGCGTGTATGTAAAGGCGGTCGTTGGCGAGCCATTTGCCCAAGGTCGGTTTAGGGAGGCGACCTGCGCCTGCGGCGGCGAGGAAGGGAGACTGGGTTGCGGCTGTGAAGGCTGGTGGGTCTAGGGCAAGGAGGTGAGAGGTAAGTGTTCCGGCAGCCATGGTGAAGATATTATATTGTGCCAGTGATTGCTCGTCCAGGTGGTCGGTCGGGGTCAGACTTGGACCTCTCTGTTCCCACTCCACTTGCAGATGACATACTTGGAGACTTTTTCGACGACGAACATGACAACACTACCCGAACCCTAATTGCTGCCAAATATTGTGTCGGGGAGTACTTCCCAAAACGAGATGTAAATCTTGAGCGCAGTTGGTTGACTGTTGAGTCGGCTGCTAGTGATGTAGTGTTGCTAACGGGTTTGATTCTTCGTCTTTGATTATGTTGTCGTACATGGGCCTCTTGTAGCGCACTGTTTCCTCTCTATGAAGTCACAGTTTGCTGCTATTATAGACGGGAATGAGACGAGCAGATCCCCTCATAATGGCCGATCAGTTGCGGGACATTGAGTGTAATTCTCAACACATGTATCTTCTGTGCTAATAGCCGTCAACTAGCAATCGCAATTATACGGGTTGGAAGATGCTCTTTCCTTGGTATGCATGCAATATACAGGCACTACGCAAGCCCGCACCTCAAATTTGCCGGTCCGTTTGATGTGCAACTAACGATATATACTCACAATTGACTACTCCTCCACCAAACATCCCACACTACTCTCACAGAAAATGTTGAGATATTCTTCGTAGTCTAGTGGTTAGGATACAAGCTTGTCACGCTTGGGACCCGGGTTCAATTCCCGGCGAGGAAGAAACTGTTTGCATGTTTTTACTTTTTGCCAATCAAAATTCACTATTCTCCGTGACACATGATATTCTCTGGGCTTGCCAGAGCTCTCAAATCTTGGTGATATTAGGTCAGGATGGTGGAGCAAACCCTAACCCTGGATGGTCACGGGTATTCGAGTATGTAATTTGTAGTATAGTAGTTAGCACCTAAGCTTGTCACTCATGAGACCCCCAAGTACTCCATACATACATACATTGATGCTAATAATAAGGCCAAGCTATACCCAGCGTTCGATTGATGCTATAAAAACAAAACTAAACTCTGACTCTTGCAAGCTACTCCATTTGTCAAAGAAAAAGGGACTGTGCTCGAATTCTATATATAGTGTTTGAATGCTAGATTCGCGCTTTTGATTCCGCTCAGGAACGTGTCCAGTGTCCCGCTTCCAGACTGCACTACGTGCCGCCGCGCAACTTTTAAGTCAAGTCTTAGCGTGTTTGATCCAGGTCCGAGCTTCATACGCCCCTGGTGCATTTTCTCTCTATAGTTTGTTAGGTATTGGGCCGAGGCTATGACTCGTCAACAAGAGCGTATTGGGTGAGCGAACGGCTAGAAGACCCACGAGTCACGATACGTAGAAAAAAATTCATGTTCAAATGAGTTATACAGGAAGCTTCTAAAATTTAATACTATGTATACATAGAATGGATAAGTAAAATATATACAGGTCAATAGCTTTTACACACTCAGCAAATCTCCTGTTTCTCAACCACAGCATCCTTACTCGGCGATGAGCTGGAGCCACCACTCGGCAGACGCAACGCCAAATCAAGCTCACTGTCGTCATCGGGAGATCGGTCCAGCCGGTCAAACAGCCCGATATACATTTTCCTTTTGCCATCAAAACAGTCTTCCTGCGCTGAATCAATAGCCGACCCATGGTACTTGATAGTTGAAGCCGGACGCCGGGTGAAGTTGCTGTTCAAGGATCGATCGACGACTTGCTGCTTGATTCCGCGGTACAGAGGCCGGAGCGTCGCAAGCGAAGTCGAGATGATAAGGAAAGACCCTTCGGCAGCATGCGTCGTGGCCAGGAAAACCATGGGATCTTTTGAGCCTTAGGTCAGCGTGAAATCCTTGAGTGTACACCAGTGCGAGCAGGTCGAACTTACAAGAAGGATCCGTTGGCAACAACTCTCTCAATTGGGGGAAAAGCGTAAACTTGTACACCGATATGGCGAATCCTCCCCAACTGAGGCTCAGGGAAACCGCAACACCAAGTCGCACCCCGAGCGGCATGTTGAGTCGCATGACGAATGGCACCGGGTACAATGCGAAGAAGACATCGAGCAACGTCGAGTACATGTATGTCACGTACCCAAAACGCATGTAGATACCGGGGTCCGCACACCAGCCTCCCTCGATGCTCTTGTCCCATTGGAAAGGTGTCGGGCTACACTGCACCAAGCCCCAGATCATCAGGCCCAGGACCATTGCCTGGGACGAGAGCGCTAGACCCCAGAAGAGAATCTTGGTTTTTGTCCCATAGTTCAAGATCCGGCTCAGCGTAGTGATGATTGCGAATTTCGGTAGGGTACAGATCCACGGCGTGACTGCCAGGAGGACAGCGGTCCACTTTAGTGATTCGACTTGGTTCTCGGGTGACAGGGTATCAAAATGCTTTCCCGTCCCGTGCTGTGCAGCCACCGTGACCAATATGCAGAATAGAAACAGTACTATCAGACAGATCAGAGTGATCAAATCGTCAATGTAGAGACCACCACCTTGTCGAGCGGTATAATGAAAACGGCAAAATGCTCGGAGGCCAAAGGTGACTGTGTGTGCGGTGGTTCATGTGAGTAGGTGGACTTGTGAGAGAGTTTTTAGTAATGGGATTGCATCAAGACTTACGGAATGCAGGACCAAACAACGCCCATGACACCTTCACGGAGATATCACCAAGGTCGTTGCTATCCCAAATCGACATCTTGAGCAACTTGAGATCGGCAGCAAGAAAAAAGAAAGTATGAAAATCGACAGGGAAAAGAATGGAACTGTGCGGCTTCAAACACATCCACTCAAGGCCAGTGAGATTGGAAAGCCCTTTTCATATATCATTTCTCTAGCCTCAGCCGCACGTGGCCACAATGGAGCTAACATCGGCCGGAGGTCTCAGCGGAGGACACCATCGTTGGATTTGTCGGCCGCGGCTTGCGCTAGCGGTGCGAATGGTTCGACTCTTCTACTTGCCAAAGAGACTTGCGTACCCGGTTCACGGACCTCGGGTCACAGCAGGGGCTCCTACACTAACTAGACTTTCTCACAAGTGGGAACGGTCCTCTGCCACGTTGTCCTAGCACAATCCGTCTCCTCCCTTTGAAGGTTGCGTTGCCCCCGAAACCTCAACATCTAGACTCGCCGATAAACTCGGAGCCCCCATTCTTGGCGTTTCGCTCAGGCCTGCCTTACGTACCGGTCTACCCGGTGGCAAGACTCTTGAAGAAACTATCGGCATCAACCTGCAGCTTGCTTTGGCACGGAAAGCTATTGTCCCTCATGTGCGACTCTTCGCACCCAACGCACTTCCAACATCTCATCAGCATGTCGGGATCATATTTTGCCTTTACTTCCAACAGACCCTCATAGTTCGGACCCCAGAAAGAACGCCGCCACTCGACATCGAAAAAGGTTGTCTCATGAAGGTATGCACCACTTCCAGGCCCAATCACCTCTGCAGCCTGCTCGTTCATCTCGGTCGCTTGGATGACAGCCTGCAGCCGGTCTTCGTATGAGCTGTTCCAAGCAATGGATGGCCCGTCTCCATAATTCCACAACGAGGAATACCATGAAGGATGCGCCGAGGTATTAGTATCATAACCCTCCGCGCTGCCCGGGACCAAGAACGGGAAGTCGGCCGGGATGTAAGTCGTCCTCGGGTCCGTTCCCTGTTGCTGTGAAAGGTATTGCGCAAATCCAGCGACGCTCTCCACGCCAGTCGCCGTCTCAAAAAGCCTCGCCGGCCAAAGTCGATTTGCTAGTATCATCATGGTTCCGACTGGCCTTGCCTGTGGCTTGATGTACTTCTCCCACGCTGCACTCCAACTCGGCAGCACCTCAACCACACTCGTGCCCCCGTGGGCTCTCACAAACTCGGTAGCAGCACGCATACTCTCCGCCGCCGCAGCAGCGCCCTCGTCGCTCAAATTGGCGATGCTCGGAACAGGATTCACGTGTGTGAGATAAGTCCCAGCCGCATGTCCACCCCATCCCTGCTTTGCCCAGTGCAAGGCATTCTTCGCCTGGAGCGTGATCCATTCCAGACTAACCGCAGTTGTGATGTTGCCCGGGAGGGTCATGTTCGCCACAGCAACCGGTGTAAGTCCCGCTTCCACACGGTGCGAAGCGTCGAGCACTACGCCAAACGTCCCGCCACCTCCGCCCCTCAACGCCCAGAACAGATCTTCGTTTTGACAGCCGTTGGCTACGCGGAGGACGCCATCAGGTGTGACAATTGTGAACTAGGCAATTTTTATCACTATTCAGCAAGCTGCACAATAGAGGCTCTCAAGTGTGTATATGAGTAGACATCTTTTGACAGGTAGGTATTAGCAAAGTCTCACCTGCACCACGCGATCTATGCCAAGTCCATATACCGGTGAGAGAACCGAATGCCCGGCCCCAAGGATCCAGCCACCAGACACAGCGACCGAGGGCGAAGAGCCCACAAGAAGGGTGCTATTATGCGCAGTAGCAAAAACAGTTGCATCGTCACTCGAGACGCCCGTGCCCACCGTCAACACGGGACCGTAGGTCTTTGCCCCCGCGCAGCCTTCCGGAACAAATGTCTCATGGTAGCTCATGTTCTGAAGCTGATGCACCCACAGCAGCAGTGAGTGACGGTGGAGATTGCGTGTCATGTAGTCATGGCCGCTGTTCTTGACGGAGATTGTGATGTTGTGTGCGCGAGCGAAGGCCAAGGCGGCTGTGACATCTGCTGCATCTTGGACGGTGATCCTGTATGTGGGGAGGTTACCTTGGTTGCATGAGCTGTTTGTTGCTGGAAGCCCGGCTGGAGTGACTGTGTTGTCGAGGAGACATTGGTCTTGTGGGATGGAGAGGCAGGCGTCATCTTGTGGATTCATCGCCGTCCCTGGTATATTTGCTCGAAAGGCGGACGAGGTGTAGTTGTCACGGATAACAGCACATGCCGCCTCATCCACGACATTTGGGATGTCGTTGTGCCTTGCGAAGCATGGCAGTGCCATCGGAACATTCTGCTCCAATCGGCCACCGATTGAGGTGTTGAAATTCACCCAGTCATTGAGGCTCAGGCCATTGGCCAGGCGCACCACGAGGAAAAGCTGCGCGGTGCGTATGAGTTTGATCATTTTCTGCATCCAAATCGCATTCGCTTGAGTAGATAAGTGGTCAAGCCCACAAAGACATAGCGGAGAGCTATGGCTTTTCTTATATAAGTATTGATTTGTCCTCCATCCCAAAATCAGTTCATCTCGCAGATCTGGATCTGCAGTCAACTTCGGCTGCACGATCCTCGGCATGAGTGTGTGGTACCATTGCATTGATGAGGGGAGAAGCTGCACGTCGTGAATAGTCGCTACAGACCCCCTCCGAAGCGTCCTGCATCGTGTGGTCAGCTGGCGTAACTCGTCTGCAAGCCATCCGCTGTGTCTCATTGCAGCTGGAAGAAAACCTACTATTCTCCCTATTTTGGTTGTGGTATGCAGCTCAGTATTTCCCATTTCGTCCTTTTGCTCTCGCTTCGTCACGCCTTCAAGCCCTCCAACAACGCTTTCAACGCCTCCCACCCCTCAGTCC
>JAPEVC010000317.1:0-32051 GCA_027946555.1 Gnomoniopsis sp. IMI 355080 | reverse complement strand
CCGGGGGGGGGGGGAAGCTGCGTGCGGTTTCTGCTTCATGTGAGACTAGACGACATGGGGCTGGCATATTTATTGTCCAGCTGATTTTTAACCGAAACCGATCTCAGATGGCACTCTAGGACTATTGCTGAAAATTTGACAACAAGTTTCTCGAAAGTTGTGGAATACTCAAGATCGCCGAGACAGGATTGGAGACGCAAAGAAATCCAAATTCTGGAGGCATCTAAGCCAATGCTCTTAGGTGTGTGGCCCTAGTCTGTCCTCATCTCTTCTTGTTCCTATAATGTAATGTAAAATAAGATAAACAAAACAGAGTATGGCATACTTCCCTTCCCAATGCATGCATGATCTACTACAGAAAATTCGTTACCAGACAATTGTTTCCCAGCTGTTAACCTCCTTTCTTTCTGGCATTTAGCTATTCCCCAAGGTGGTGGTGCTGCCCTATATGCAGACAACCAAGAGAAGGGGGGTTTTGCTCCCACGGGACCTTTCCAACAACAACACACATGGCGAGTGGAGCCAAAGAGCCCCGAACATCATCAGCAGATCCATGGCCCACCCTCCAACTACCATTTTTCTTAGAAGAAACTTAACGCGACCGCAATCACTTCATCGCCCACGACGCCATTCGCCCGACCGTACTATCCATGCTGGTTTTTTATGTCTTGCTCTCCTGGCAGGAACATATTGTATTACCGCATGATTTCCTGGTAGATCAATTGCTTGAGCTGGTCCTTGCTCAGATTGTCCTTGTGCTTATCAAAGTCAAAGAACTCCTCGGGAATTGGCGGCGCAGTGGGCTCATCCTCCGGGTCGTGGTAGGGCTCCAGGTACGGGTGCTTGAGAGCCTCCTCCACCGTAATGCGCTTCACGGGGTTGAAGGCGAGGAGCTTCTCGAGAAGGTCCAAAGCCAGCTCCGAGGTCTTGGGGAATAGGGTCTTGAAGGGGACCTTCTTCTTGAAGGGTAGCGAGCGGATGTACTCTCTCGCGCGCCTGCTCTTGATGCCGTAGTAGTCTTCCATTGTCGGCGTACCGAGAACGTCGAGGATCAGGGTCAATTGGTGATGGTCTGAAATAACATTAGCATCTAGGTTCGGCCCGGCCGCTTCTTTGGCATATGGGATTTGACACTCACAGTCCTTGCCTGGAAACAGGGGCTTGCCGCTCAGCATCTCGGCGAGGATACAGCCGACAGACCACACATCGATGGCCTTGGTGTATTCCTTAAAAGTCAACATGATCTCTGGCGCTCTGTACCAACGTGTTGCGACATATTCGGTCATGAAGCCCGAGTTGTCCTCTTGCGAGGCGGCACTACGGGCGAGGCCAAAGTCGCAGACCTTCAAGTCGCAATTAGCGTTGAGCAGCAGGTTCGAGGGCTTGAGATCGCGGTGGAGGACGTTGGCAGAGTGCATGGCCTTCAAGGCGCGCAAGGTCTGGTAGATAAAGTACTGGCAGTGGTCGTCGGACAGGTCTTGGGTGCGGATCACACGGTGCATGTCAGTCTCCATGAGTTCCTGTACCAAACAGAACGGTAATTAGCTCTAGTCTCGTAGGGGGGCCACCAGCGTCAGGCTTAGGATGGACAGCACATACCTGGATGAGATACACCTCCTGGAAGGTTTCGTAGCTCCGGGGCTTCTGAATATCGAGAATGCTAATGATGTTCTCGTGGTTGAAGTAGCGCAAGAGCTTCATCTCTCGGAGAGTTCGCAGGCAGAACATGGAGTGATCGAAGGGAGTAATCTTCTTGATGGCCACCTTCTGACCGGACGGCTTATGTATCGCAGAGCTAGGCGGGGTGGGAAGAGCAGAGTCAGCAATTGATGATCGCCCCAGAGCGCGCGAAGGTCGGACTCACCAGACAACACCATAGGCACCCTCGCCGACGACATCCTGGATGTCGTACTGCTCGCTCACATTGAAGGAGATCTTGCGGGAGCCGGCCGGGTTGGGAGGTTGGGCTCGAGACATTTTGAGGGTGTTTTTGGGTCTTGGGAGATAGGCGCGCGCGCAAGTACAAGAGGGAGGGATAAATGGATTACGTCTGGTCAGCAGATCAACTGCTGTAGGCGCCTAAAAAGAGAGAGAGGCAGAGAGAGAGAGATGCGGAGGCCGTGTATCCAAGAGTGGCAGGCAAAAGCAGGGCGCGAGTCGTAGAGAGATGGTTTAAGGTTGGCGAAAGAAAGGCTGAGCCTCTGTCGGATGTAGATAGGTCTGTGTCTGGAAGCAGGCGGAGGTCGCAGCGAGGTTGGCAAGCTGTCGAAGCGCAGACGGAGAGGAAGACGGACGATAAGATGATTGCAAGTGCCTGGGCTTTGGCTAGAGCTGGGGCCCTGAGCGGCTGCTTGGTTGGTACGGGTGGGGTGCGAGGGCGGTGGTCAAGTGGCTAGCCAGGAACAGAAGGTGGGGTGGGGTTCGAGAGTGGTGGTGATGTTGGATTGTGGCTCGTATCCGTGATGTTGGAATGGGATGCGTGTGCAGATGTCGATGATCTGCGTCTGGCGGGAGATCAAAAAGGTCAGCACAGCTGTGGTGCGAGCAGCCCGGACGGAAACATGCAAGGAAGGAGTAGAGGCGGGTGGTAAGGGAATAGTGACACGAGAGTAGAGGAGAGGTCCAAGTAACGAGTTGGAAAAGGGTAAGAAAAGCTAGAGGGCCGAAAAGCACAAGCACGGCGCCATTGCTGAAACAGTAGGTAGTGACAGGGGCATCGAGCGGGCACTGCGCGTAGGGCCGCTTGGACCCTCGACGATACAACAAACAACCTTCTGTGCTGTGCGGTGCGGGACTCAAGTCGTGAAGCGATGGTGATCGTCACCCAACTCACTCACCATGTGGTACAGTCCCCTTTGCTAGATGGATGTCGAGGCGAGGCAGTCTTCCACAGAAAGGACTGTTCTATACAGGACCTGTGTTAGAGGACCGAGGCTGACGTTGAGATGATGAACAAGGAAACACGAGAGCTGTATGCGAGTGTGTATAGAGCGGTTGGTGAGCTCTCCAGATACCCAAGGTAGGTAGATAACTCGCTACCTAGTAACGTAGTCCGAGACGAACTGGGGGTCTTGTATCAGAGTTGCGGGCCGCAAGCTGTGACCGTCAAGTGGAGTGGAGCCGACGACCAGAACTCGGAGGGCTGGCCTCGACTGTGCTCTTGAGTCCGTGATACTAGCACGGAATAGATGATGGGCAGGAGTGGGTGTGGGAGATTGATGGAAAGAATTGAGTGAGGGACAAGGACGAACCTGTGGAGAGAAAGTATATACACACATACACACACACACACACACTCGGGCGGTCAGGGACAGGATGTCACAAAGAATGGGGTTCCTTGCAGTAGTAAAGTCGTGACCGTGGGCCGGACGTCGTACCACCTTTCTTCACCTTGATCGAGGTGAGCTAAAGGTCCTGTAATAATAGACTTCCGCTATCGCAAACTGTCGTCGTCGTGTGTTGTGAGGGGGAAAGCCAAGGCTTGCTTTATATACCTACGTGGTGAGTGCGGCGCGATGCAATGCGACGCGATGTCATGCGATGCGTGCGTGTGTACTTTGTTGTGTTCAAAGGGAAAATAGATGCGGAATACGGACGGCGTGCAATAGCGGCAGAAGCCCTAATACGATCCGTCACAAGTCTCCAGAAAAGACCAGAGAAAGCTGGGAAGCCGTCTTCTTTTGTTCCCCCCAATCGAGTATTTAGTACGGGCTACTATGTATACGAATACTACTACTCCCCCCCCTTGTCGTTGGCTAGTAGGGGTTTCAAACAAACCTCCTCCCCCAGCCAGGCCCGTCTGTTTCTGCCATTTGGACTCCCTCGCTATCCGATGGTCTCCAAACCCGGTCATTGTTACCAAAGATGGCTCTATTTCAGGGAAGGCTGAGAGAGGCCATGGCCACGAGGCTGACCCGGCCCACACTGCCATGTGGCTGGCTCACTGCTCTTTGTCATTCATCTCACTTGTCGTCTGGCACAGGCCGTACATGTCAGGACTCAGGTCCTACTACTCAAGGAGAGGAGGTCTCACTATCAACTTGTGACACGCTTCTCTTGCTTGTACCATACTGGTGCTTGATCCGTCATCCAACCACCACCGCCCATACCCACAGCCTGCCTCTATGCTGCCGCTCATGGCAACCCCTCCTTCTCATCTCTCTCTCAGCCAACAAACTCGCTCGATAGGCCCATGCAAGTCAGGCACAGCAATCAACATGTGACTAGCGCCCTGCCCAACCAGCTCTCGCCTTAGGCGCCAGCACTCCAGCTGCACGCATCTGCGACGACTTAAACCACAATTAAGCCCGGCCCTTTCTGGGAGGCCTTGGTTTCATCCGTCCCACCGCCAGGGTCCTGCCATGTGCGACCTTGTCTCCTCCTCCTCCAGCGCCAAGTTTGATTCGGCTTGCGGAATGGACCTTGTCAAAGCTTATCCAGGTGGCTGCAATCCCAAAATAGCTCTCCTTTCCAGCATATACTGTACGGTAGGTCTCACCTCCATTCATCTGACATCTGCGAGCTCGGGCGGGGCCTCGCATCAGGCCCAGGCCCAGGCCCCCATAAGGCTGGCCATCCACCGCGGCCCGGTCGTCGTCCTCTTTTCTTAGCTTCCGTGCCGATCCTCCGGTCTCATCATGAGATGACCCCCGGACCCGCTCCTCGGGGCCGGAACCCACGCAAGCTGCTCCGCCTTCTTCCTCTTCAGCTACTATGTACACTTGACATGGTTTCATGCGTCGAATGGCAAGCAAGTGCTGCACCATGACTCTGCTAGTATCAACGCTGATTGTAGCGAACATGACCTATCTTGTGTGTGCTGATGCGAACCTGCAAAACAGCTTGGGAGCACTCATCTAGTACTATACTGCACCATAAGCACGACATCCAGCGCTCGTGGTTCTTTATTTAGAGTGTGGCCATTGAAAGTCCAAGTCAAGCTAAATGCATTGATGCCTTGCCAAAATTCCTGACCCGACTGTCCCAAGACTGAACACTCCTAGTCAGACCTACTGCTGCCGCATCGCTGGTCAGAAAGTTTGAAAATTCATCACCAAGCCAGGCGTTGATGAGTCTCAGGTATTTGCGACAGATCTCACGAGACTAGGACATCAAATACCGACTTCGTTGATGCCTATCGCAGTAAAATAACTTTCCGTTATGATAGTTTCTCTTGGTGTTGGCTCTACGCCATGTCCGTAATTCACCAAGACTTTTTACCGAGCCCTTGGGTTTTGCTCTTCCCGAGACCCGTGGACGTTCCCGACTCTTCAAGAATTCCAGAATGCAAGGGAAACGAAGTTCATGGTCTAGGGTAAGTTTGCTTACATACTCCCAGTCAAAGTGGAGCTTTCCACCTGCCTCATCTGTACCCAACCGGCCAACCAGAGCCACATCTTTCCATATGTGCCCCCGTGGATACTGGTCCTCTGTGTATCAAGAGTTGACCTGTGAAGACGCAGAAGGCCAACTTTTCAATCGATGTCCCTCCAAGGCCGAGACTCACTCCCCATCGGCCGCGCCCCAAACGTGTGATCATTGCTTACTTACTCAGCCGCCTTTGCTCACGAATTGAGACGATCCACCGGGTTAAAGTGGTCGAGAGCCCTGTGTGTGCCCAGTAGCCCACGAAACCCCGCGAGACATGAATCAAGGAGCGGAGACCAAACGTCCGAGTGGGTTCCTTGTGATTGACGTGTTGTAGAAATGAGATGGGAGTGTCTGATATAGAGTCAGTGGGAAAGTCGCCGTGTGTTCGAGACCAAGCAAATGCTTCATTCATTCAAGTACTGGCAGCATCCTCGAAAATTTAACGCTGTGTTCTTGGAAGCTGATTTCTCGTTTACAAATTTTGACTACATACTCGTCCGTCGTTTCCACCTCTCGTAGGCGAGCCAACCCGTGATTAAAAGCCTCACGTTATCTCAGATATCAATATGCCCGCTAAATGCAGAGCCTACACCCTCAAATGCACATCCTGCCACGAGCAATTCACAGCTACCAAATGTGACCATTCACTGGAGCAGGCCCACGAACACACCACATCCAAGGAGATCTCATACGTACGCGCCAGGATAAAGGGCCTGAGCGTAAATTGCTGGCACTGCGATCCGGAAGCCCGTCTGGACTTTACTAGCTGCAGGCGGAGCGGTTCCACAGCCAGTCGATGCTCGGTGTTCATCATTAAAGATTCCTACGTTGGAAGGGTAGTGCGACGTTGGAGCTGGAGGAAGATTGTACCGCGACGTGGCTTTGGGCACCGGGGATGGCGCCGACAAGTACCAAAATCAGGAAGCGGAGATTCTGGCAGTCTTTCAACTACAGGGACACTGGACGTGTGGAAGTTACCTAGGTTATTCAAGAGGGAATCACTATCGGGAATGCCTTGACATCAAGGTCGTGCAAGCAATGGCAATGCACCAGGCTATACGCATCATCTTCGCTGTGGTTTTGAGTCTCGGTGACGTGTTGATGTCTATACAATTATCATGGCTACTTGAACGATGCTTTCTTTTCGAATGGATTACTGGACGACCTAGATATATGCGTTAGCATGGCCGCAATTCACCTTCAGCAGTCGGAACCAAGGCTCATTCAATTGCTCACCTTCTCTCTTAGCACACCCATCCACTGCGCGAAACTCATGCCTTGATCCGCCCGATCCTCTACCAGCAATGTCTGTGCCCACAGCTTCAAGCTCGGCTCACCATCTTCGCGGACAATGTAGAGGTGTGGCAGAATGATGCTGCCAACGCCCCGGCTCTTGTAGTCCCGGCTCTTCTGGACTACCGCGCGAATGCGTTCATTGAAATCGTTATCCAGCTCTGGCAGTGTGCCCTTGCCCACATGGAGCTGGGTTCGGTCTGCAACACCAAAGACGTCTTGCAGCAGAGCGGGCACGGTGTCTCGGCCAGTCCAGAGAAATTGCGTCTGCCCGTCATCGATGAGATAGAGACCATATGAGACAAAGCGCTCAGAAGAGAGGTTGAGCGGCGGAGGGAGAACAATTTGGCTGGTCTCAGGATCGGGAGTACCAGCAATATCCGGCATATCGTGGAGTGAATACAGCTTGGGGTAGATGTATTGCATGAGCAGTGGCAAAGGCAGCGTTGACAGCAAACAGAGCGCTGCAGACCGGAGATCTGAAGGAATCTGAGCGGATTTGCGCAGACCAACGTGCTTTATCAGGCCAAGGAACAATGCTGGCAGACCACGCAGATTGGCAGGGAATTGAAGGCCTCCTCCCATACTTCCACCAGCCAGCTCCTTTCGGAATGTCTGCAGCAACTCTACGAGCTTGGTTTGCAGTGAGTCCCTTGCGGCATCTAGACCACCGCTGAGGGCCTTCTCCACTGCCTTGTGGGCGAAATAAGTGGTGACCGCGCACTGGTCAGCCGAAGCATAGATATCCGCCAGGCTCTGAGTCGTTGGCAGAGCCAGCGTCATAACCCGGATCCGCCGCTCCCCATTGCAAGTAGTGTGGAGAACAGCGGCTTGCATGCAGATCATGCTCTTGGACAATGTCTCATCAATGGCAACTTCCACCACATAACATTGGTCGCGAGGGAATGCTGGGAAAGCGCACAAGTCGGAACTCCGGTTGAAAAAGTTGCCATAGAAGGTATTCATTCTCAGGCCCGTCGTTGCACGCACTCTTAGCACAGCCTCCAGCCCAATCTCAGACGACAGATAGTCACTGAACTCGGATGCGAATTTGATCGCATCTTCGGGTCTTCCTGCATTCCAGCCGGGGTAGAACCACGTCTGGCCTCCAGTATAGCGAGGGAGATTGCTCAACGAGGCCACATCCTGGTACTGCGACGAGAACAGGAACATGTCAATCGAGACTTGGTTCTTGGAACACTCGACAGCAAAACTCTTGTAGAAGCTGTTCGCTGTCTGTAACAGGCCGTTCTCCTTCGAAGTGCCCAAGAGCTTCTTGTCTTCTCTCATATCCAGCTTCCCGTAGCCCAGGTTCGGCAAGGAGGCGCTGAGAACTGTGATCTTGCCACCCACTGGAGAGATCAGCTTGTGGCCAGCTCTCAAGGCGGAACCCATGCATGACCCATTGTTCTGGTTGTTGGCGAACATGTCTGGTAATTTGGTCAGGAAGTTCTCGATGCTCTGACGGCACTCGCTCAGCGGCACCAGAAGCTCAGTAGGCACTGGCAGGAACGGCTCATCGAGATCGCTGACCACTAGCATGTTGGTCTCTCCATGTTCATCAGTATCCTTAGGAATCGAAAAGTAGTGCAAGCTTGAATCCACAGCGACGAAGCCGAGGCGGGTGCGGCGGTCCGCATTCGGTATCCTATTAAGGCTGTCCAGAATCGTCCGGGCACTTGTCGCCAGAAGGCCGGTAGATACGGCCGCGTAAGACACGTCGAAGAGGAAGAGATAGACCAGAGGTTGAGGAGGCCGCACCATGTACTCCTGAGGGGCCACAAATTCGACGACTGAGTGGTTGAGCTCGGCCCGCTGCCACCTGTCCACGCTCTTCTGCGAAGCGGCATCCCAGTCGAAGGCCTGGGGAACGTCGTTGGAAAGGTTGCACATGTTGCATCGCCACCTGTGTCCATGGTCGAGGAATGTCACGTAGGGATTGATGTATGACCTGCACCGCCGGCAACGCGAAATGACCTGATCTTGGACCACCGGCACGGGGTCGTCCAAATCGTGAAGCGAGGAGTACGGCTGGATGACGAGGGCAAAAGGCAGCTTTGACTTCTTGAGAAGGGAGTGTGTCGTCGGTACGGCGTTGAGAGTAGATCGAATATATTTGGGTGGGCAGTTGGCCTCCTCAGAAGGGGTACAGCTTGACTTTTCACTGGTCAGCGGATGGAAGCACCTGAACAGGGGTCTGTAGACGTACGTTGGGTGGGAGGATGATGGGTGGAGGAGGCAAGTCCAGCTCCGAGACATTGAAGGGCTGGTTCATAAGGTCGGTAGGATACAGCTGGTTCAGAGGCCCAACACGCCCCTGGGGCTGTTGCTGCTGAGGCGCAGGCTGAGCTCCTCCCATCTGCATGTTTGCCATGCCCTGCGTGATGCCGCCGACAACAGGTGCGGGAGACGCACCATACGCGGGCTGCTGGGCGCCATAGCCGGCAGGCTGCTCGAAGCCCGGAGCACCAGGGGCTTGGAATTGCTGGGGAGAGGGATAACCAGCGGGTTGTTGTTGCTGTTCTTGACCTGGCCAGGCGGCAGCTCCATAGCCTGGGGCAATGGGTTGCGGAGCGCCAAACTGACCTCCTGCTGGGAGCTGACCACCGGCAGCAGCGTTGCCACCCGTCCCAACATCGAATGCGCCGGCAGCGTATGCTCTCTTCTTCTTCTTACCACCGGCATCGGCAGGTGGCTGACCAGCTACAGGTGGGGGAGATGCGGCGGGGACCTCGTATGGCTGGCCATCATACTGCTGCTGGAAGGGGGCCTGGCCTTGGCCGTAGTCGTTTGGTGCAGACATGATGTCGCGAAAAGAGGCGGTGGGCCTCGTCGATCAAATCGGACTGGACGATGGAGACAATGGTCGACCGATGCCAGTTGGAGAGGATAGAGAGGGGATCGACAGGGCGAGGGAGCGGCCTTGTCGCAGTGAAGCTGGTCCAGGTCAAGGTCGAGGTCGAGGTCGAGGTCAAGGTCTGTGTGGACGTGACGAGGGAAGCTTTGGTCAGGTACGGTACTAGCTGACGTTGGCCGGACAGGGCGCGACCTGGGGCGGGATGGCAATAGTGACAAGCTGGCCTTGGAAGGCACACTTTTCCGTCGACGTAGTTGCTAGTCAAGACCAGTCGCGATGTGAAGAGTGAAGCGTGCAGAATTGCGCAACTTGTCTTTTTGGGGTTTGTAGCTATACGTTCTGTCTGTACCTGGGCAGTGGGTGGGTAGCCTTGCTTTCCAGCTACGTATCATCTACAGTGCCATACAGGTGCCTCTTCCGGTATGTTGGTCATCTCAGCGCCAAGACCACCTATCTACCTTGATTAATGGAACTCGACAAGATTTACCTCCGAGTCTGAGATAGCCAAACTCTACAGCTGCCCTGCTACCATAGGACCTACAGACCTACAGGGGCGGACTGAGCTGACATGCGATTTCGCCTAGCAGGGGTCCACGTCCTCCTTGAAACCAGCTTGCGTTCCTCACGCCCTGACTGCTAAAAAAAAATAAAAATAGCGGCGCCGGTATTCTACCTAGGCCGCTGGGTAGGTAGGTGCAGTACCTAATAAGCAGTTGGCTGCAACGTTGATTTGTGAAGGATCCATTCATCTTTGGAGGTCTTCTGTCCTCCATCCTCCGTCCTTCCCGCCTTATCGACGCCCTCTGCTCCATCTCTCTGGATCACGATTGTGGCAATTGGTTCCCCCCCCCCCCACTCAATTATCTCGCGCGTCTCTGCCAACCCCTCGGTGGATCTGTCCGACCTCTCGATCACTTAGATTTGTCTAAAACGCCTTGTGCGCCCCGCCGTCCCAAGCTTGGGTCTTCACCCTCCACATTGGTACTGACAAGCCAACCACCAGTCTGACTCAGTCGCCATGGCTTGGGGAAAGGCAAAAGCACAAGCACCTCCTTCGCGCTCTCTCTTCAGGTATTTTGACATCCTCGGCACCGAGCGAAAATGATAAATGACATCCCATCCCCGCAAACGCCCGCCCTCACTGGCTGACATGCCTTGTGCACAATCTCTAGTCAGCTCCTCCCGCTCGTCGTCTTCTTCGCCGTCCTCGTCGGCGCCGCCTGGGTCGGCTACCAAATTTACCTGAGCGTCACCCAAATGCGGGGTCAAGTCTCGGAAAGAATGGGCAAGAAGAACGTCGTCTTCACTAAGGATGGCTTGAGGGTTGGCGTCAAGCAGGTCAAACAGGAGGGCGAGATCGATGCCACGCAGCGCTACCTGGTTAACGCGTGGAACTTGAGCTCCAACAAGGACGCCGCGAGCAAGAAGGCCAAGTGATCCCATGGGCACGCGCACAGCCTGCTTGCCCTTCGATATCTCGTCCCTCTCATATGCCTCTCTATTGTCAGCCACGCTCTGACTGCGCGGAATTGGGCCAGGCGTCATATATCATGGCTGCTTTTCTTTTCTCTGTGCTTATGATACCCGGCCGTTTGTTCTAATGCGCCATACGCTGTTATATATTGCAAATTCACTCATCGTGGACGTATACATCTCGGCTACTCTATCGTCATGATCTGCGTGTGCGTTAAACTATCTCCGGCCTTCTTCACCACTTCTCTGCGCTTGTCATGTCCTTCAGCCGCAGAGGCTGGACTTTCACACCACCCCCAGCCATGAGCATATTCTGCCTCCGCAGCTCTCCATGAGCCGCACACGGCGCCAGTGTGTAGTGAGGTGTCTCCATGGTGGTGGCAGTCGTCGCAACCTACCAGGGACAGTTGACCGCAAGCGGCCCATTGTAAGCGGGGTCGAGATGCGGACCTCTAGATGCCGTGCTCTCGTGCGGGAACCTCACTAATTTACTTGAGACGGCCTCTGCGAAAAGTAAGTCCGTCAGTACATGTCCTGAGCGGTAATCTTACACCAAATCATAGAAACAAGTGTCATAATGGTCTAAGACTATTTTGTCTTTGGGCTTGCGGAGCCCAGCCTTTCTGCTAAGGAAAAGCGCCGACTATGCGGACTTGATGATGACAATTGAAAACTCCTCGCCAGATGCTCCAGACACCCGGGTACCCAGTACGATTGTCCATCCTGCCTGAGAGTCGTCGACCTGTTCTAGCCCATGTAATGTGCCCCAATTCGCCTGGAATGAGGCACCCTGAGCCTTAGAACAGTCCTGTATGCCATAGTTGTCCCAAATGCCAGAACATAGCCACCATAGGTATCAATCACCAACATGCTCGGTACAAGGATTGTAAGAGAAAAGGCACATAAAATTGCTGCCAGCATAACCCGGTTGTCCATGCGTCCCAAGTTATCGTCACTGTCAAATTCATCAGACACTGAGCCAACTCTTCGCAACAAATTCAACACCCGGACCAGCGTTATTGGAGGCCTTCTCGAGAAGCTCGGTCCTCTTGTTCTCGTACTGTTCCCTCTGCATCGCCTCGCGCTGCTGGAGTGGGTTCAGGGTATACCCAGATGAGGGCGGCGCAGTACGCGCTGACATCAACTTCATAAAGTTCTGCGAAACCGGATATGGCTGGGCCATGAGCCCATCACGGCGGATGAGCATCGACGGTATGCGGACATTGAGCTGTTTCGGATTTCATTAGCACATGCCAAAGGCCCAAGAGGATATCACCGTCTTTGGGGAGACACTCACCTGACACAGAATGTGTGCGTATTTTACGCCCAGCTCATCAGCAATGTACCGCAGTCGCCCCTGAATCCAACTTCTCTGTGCATCCGTCGTGTAGTCCTGGCTCTGAATACAGCCAAGCGGCCAAGTCAAGAAGTAACCTGCCAAGCCTTTGAGCGCGTCCTCCTCGCCGCAAGCAAACCCTGACAATTGCTTTTCCAGCAGATGCCTCCTTTCCGGCTTGAGGTGCCAGCCCAAGTGGTACGGCACACTCGCGATGATATCGGTGATGGTATCGACACACGTCCGTGCGGCCGTAGCATACTCCGGCGTCGTGCGATAGTCTACTGGCGAGCAGACCCACGCGGCACAGCGTACAATCACACTCGCCAGAACAAGGCGCGATACCCGCAGCATATTCCATACCGAGGCAATGTAAAAGTCCCGGTATACGTCGACCCGGCCGGGGAAGACCTCGGCACGGCTAAAGTCGCCACTGGGCACGCTGTCCTCCCACGCCACGCTCTTCCACTTCCAGCTTTCCGGAACATTCTTGATCCATTTCACACACTCGCTGTCCACCGTCTGTGCCCTTCGAATCAGGGTCAGCATCAACTCGATATTCTCGGGCGAGCGCGCCAACGTTGACATGAGCCGGGTGATTTCCGCGCGGAGCTCTGACGTCTTGATATTGATACGCTGGCATTCGGCGGCAACCTCGTCCTTGACGGCATCGGAAATCCACCAGTCGACGCCCATGATGGGGGTTTTGCCCGTAGTGAGCGTGTGGATAATCATCTGCGTGCGAACAGCAATGAAAAGGAGCAGTCCAGTGGTGGAGCGAAGTTGTTCGCGGCCGCGGGATTTGACGAGTGAAATGGCACCTTCTATGTGCGAGCCCCAGGAGAAGACGCCCATTTCTTTGGCAGTAATGTTCTGCACAGGTTTGTGTCAGTACCATTGTTCCCGGTCCGGAGACGAAATCCGACTTACCTCATATAAACCCAGAAGTAGCACCGCCGCCAGCGTAGCATCCGTCTTTGATGCCTCCGGGTCCTTCAATGCCTTGTGAGTGGAAGACAATGCCTTCGTATACTCACTCAGCGCCCTATTCGGAATATTCTCGCCGTTGCTCTTGACTCGATTCCCCAAATGCGCTAGACTACACGCATTAAAGGCATGCTGCAAATGGCCATTTGACTTCTCGTCCTTCATCAACGGCAGTAAATAATCCATAAACCCCCTAGTGCACCCCTGCCTCGGCACCAGAATGAAATTGCTGAAAAAGTGGCACGATGCCAGCTGTTCTGTGGGGATGCTCAGCATCTTGGTGAACTCTGAGAAGCCATCACTCGTTGGCGAGCGGATGAACTCCTTTGCCATTGGCGAGAGCGAGTCGATTGAGGAAGTAGGTGACGAGGCAGCGCTGCTGCTGCTAGCAGTCGACACTACGGAGCCCTTGCGGCCCGCTGCTTTCTGGACCTTGCGCTCGGTTGACTTGGTCTCATTGCGGAAGACAAGGTCAAAGTCGTCTTTGTAGCCGGGACATGTCCGGCGTGTTCTGGCGCATTGGTTGCATGTGGGTTTGGTCTCGTCGCACTTTACAAGCAAGAAGGACATGTGTAGTTAGTATCGCTGTACGACACGGATGGTTTTGAATCCCTGGGCATCGGACGGGTAGAGAGACTCACCTTTATCCTCCGCGTGCGACACATCTGACAACCCCTTGAGGGTTTTCCACAGTACACCATATTGACTAGGAGGGTGATGCAGACTTTGTGCGGTTCTGACTCCACACAATGAGTTGATGCAGGAGGAAGAGGAAGTAATGTATTGCGGGTTTGTGTTCACGAACGTTTCCAAATGGCGTCTGGTAAAGTCGTGGACACGAAACAGACCAAAGTCAACAGAAGTCCAGTTCCCTGGGGTAAGGGATAGTACAAGTAGGTTTCGGCCCCTCGGGTATTCACCAATTCCACTGTCAGTGGCTGTGGTAGTGAAGCGCAGCCAAAGATCGGTGTGATATGGTTGACAGCGTATCATCAGACGGCGTCCAGTATATGATCGACCACCTTTGTACAAAGCATAAACCGTAAATTCTGGTTTAACAAATTACGTTTGCTCAAGCGACCAGACGGGCCAACTAAACCTGATGTTTTCTGACTTGACTTGATCTCGAACCTGGGTGCGTGGCTAAGCGGGATATAACATCACCAAAGGAGAAAGGATTCAGGAAAGAAGGTGTAAAAGGAGGAGAGTGAATACGGGCCAATGGTAGTATAAGATGAAAGGGGGTCTGGCACATATGCTTTCCAGTCAATTCGAAGACTCTGGCGCATATGCAGCCGTTCGCATACACCTGCTTCGGATGAGATGGAATCGAGAAGTAGTTAAAACGAATCTGGGGATATGTCTCTTAGCCACTGGAGAAGAGGGTATGCGGAATATACGGGTCTGGTCTCTGATCGATGGCGCCTAGTGGTCGAGGTTTCCGACGTGGACATCTGGAACCACTGATGCAGTGCCAAGGTAAGTTGCCAGGTGGGAAAGCGTAGTATATCGGTCAACGCATAACAAGACAAAGCACAGCCCGGACGAGAGGCTTGTCATGGCGAAGGGCAGTGGGCTTGTGGGAGAGGCAAGAGTGGATGGTCCAGACGGCGGTGTATCAGAAAGACGGCTGAAACGGTTGGAAGAAGCCCATGGGGAGATGGCGAGCGGTAGCATTGATGTGTGCGCCCGGTCATGACCCCTCGAGCCTGGGATACACCCAGCTCTTCCCAGCACTTCCCAGCACTCTTTCGGCTTCTGTTCTTCTACAGGCCTTCCATGTCACCATGCCTGCATATTATTAATTACCACAGAGCCCAAGCGCCCTGCACGCCAGGGACTCATGGATCACCAGCTCTCCCTGCTCACCAAGCTCAACATACTCGTATATCATAGGTTTTCGACCGTTGGAGCAGACACACGGACGTCGCTAGTCTCGACTTGGCTAGAGCAGTTTGGCCTACGGACACGAACTTCAGATTGGTGGCGCCAGTCACTTTATCTGCGGACACGACCCAGTCATACTGACTGAATGGCGCCAGGCACTTGATCTCATGCAGTGCTTGAGCAATGACGATCGCGTCGAATCGTCCTTTTATTCAGCATGAGCTGTACCTCGGTCCATCAACAAGAGCAAGATATGTGGTGACGTTCCTGAACCGCGCAGTATGCAAAGACTGAAACTCGAAACATCGCACGAATGCCAAGTGTCTCGATCCGGACCACCACTGCCGGATGGAAGAGAAAACAGAAAACAAAAGGCGTTCTCGCACTGATCAGCCTTAGGCAGACCCTGTCAGCACCTTGGAAAAAAGAACATATCCAATATCAAGATGATGATAGACACCCTGACACCTGACACCTCGATCTGGGGCTCCGAATGCCGTCGTCAGTGAGGCTGGCGGGTATAACAGCCCAACTGCGAAAGCAAGCGAGCCTTCTCCGGCCGAAGTTCCTCCACATAGAGTTGAGACTCCACAATGAAAACGAAAATCAACCCACAACGCCCCACTCTGCATGCGGCCCGGAGCCAAGAGCCCACACACACACACACACACACACACACACACACACTGACTTCCTGCCGGTGTCTTGGCTGGTGGGGTCCCGGTGCATTATGGTTCCTTCACGTTCAGTGATAGCCAGAAGATCTGGCCATTCTGGAGATCTCGAAGTTTGAAAGGAGGAAATCTACATGCAGATCCTCTGCATTGCTGAGGTGTGTTAATTCCACCCCTAACATAACAGCCATAGCAATGTCCATCGCAGCTACACAGTTTGACCAATACAGCGGCACAACAGCTCAATTGTGGGGTACCGGCAAGTTTTATATAAAGGTGTCAGTAGAAGATCTTCGGCTACTAGACCGAGTCGGAATTTGGCCGATTCGCTTGAGACTTAGGACCCTATTCCTACTCTACTAAAGCGTGGTTTTGTCGTTCATAGTGACTTTCGGGCATTTCATGTTATGGACTTGTTGACGTACCACGTAGTGTCTTCACACTACGTGTCTTTCAAGTAAAGCCCCCAGCCACTGCCCAAAACACAATCAACCTGTAATATGTAGAGTATCGATTAGAAGGGGATCACCTCCCCGGCCCTAGACGATCGCTCAGTCTCCCGTCTGCACCACGATCTTATGCAGCTTAGATTGCCATGAGGAACTAGCGGTACTGACTGCATAAGTATTAGTAGCGGTTCCAGAGCATTGGGATGTAAACTGGGGATTCTACAAGCCACAATCCGCAAGCTACCTCTCTTTCGGGACAGCCATCTTGCTGCACCTCAGCAACAGATTTTGTTCTGCAGTCTGGCGTTGGTCCGCAGAAGGAGAGGCGAATTGAGCATGCCCAGTATGTCGCCTGCGGGCATCACTGTCGTATTCCGTACCCCTTTCTGTCACTTCGGGTTTGGAGATCAAAGCTCCTTACTGACAGCGCTCAGAGTTGCACTGCAGACTGCCATGACTGGGATCCCTAAGGCCGCGTTGCTCTTCGTGGTTAGAAAGCAGACACAACAAGTCCTAACGTTCTCAAGTTGCTTCCGAGGCTCTTCTTGGCAAGGACGTTCGTTGCACAGGTGGAGGTAGAAGGCTCTGCACGCACTCACTGTACCATCTCGGCCAAAATTGAGTGATTTTTTTTTGTCTTCGTTTTTAGATCAAATAGCAACTTTCTCTACGTCAGGGGGGTATAACTAAGCCCAAAGTGCTCCTGTGAGAAACACATCCCATAAAGATCGACAGATACCCAGCCACTTCACCAAATAGACCGCAGCATATGCACCCGTTCGTCGCCTATTCATTATGCATATTGCACAAAAGAAGGCATTGTCGACACATTCAGCTATCAAACAAACCCGCAATGCCAGTCAAGTCCGGAGAGTTTCGCCCATTGTTTGCTTGCTGGCCATTCGTGGACGGCGCCTCCATGAATTGCTGCTGCATTTCAGTGCGAGTCGAGGCCTTCTTCTTGGCACTTCCAAAGTCTATGTTCTTCTGGACCTTGCCCATCTCCGCGATGCTCACGCCCTTGAGGTCTTTGAGCAAGCCAAGAACAAGCACACGCTGTGCCCGCTGGCTCGTCCCAGGTTGTGTGATCTTAGTGAGGCATGCATCGACCTCTTGTTGCTGCATGTTCGGAAGTGAGGACAGAATCTCCCTTGGTGTCTCGGTCAACTGAATGTAGTTTGCGATGATGGCCGCGATGACGTTGCCCAGCTCCCGCTGTAGGTCAACGAAGTGATGCTCATGAAGCGAAGAGATGCATGCCTTGAGGATTTCAGTGGAAATGTACTCCCGGACAGCCTTCGTAGTGTCCTCAGGTATGAAGAAATTGTCAGGTATGGGTGCATGCCGCATTGGCTCTACCGGAGGTAATCTCTGCCCTTGAGCATCAACTCCGCGAAATTCCGGTATGATCGAGCGGAATACCTTGAGCACGACGCCACAGCACCTGCCATCGTGCATGCGTATAGCGTGGCTCATGAATACCAGCAGGGGCTCAATGACTGAAGAGTTCATCAAGCAAAACTTACGCAGAGACGGGTATTCTTGTTCCTGTTCATTTCGCATGTTCTGTTTGACCGGCAGATCTGCGAAGACATTAGATTTGGGCTTCAGTAAGATGGAAAGACACATACCAGTCCTCTGAGGATCCAAAAAGTCGGCGAGCATAATCACCGCAGAGTACGTCAGTTGACGAAGCACACTCTCGGCTTTCATTTCCTCGGTCAGCTCATCTGCAGCTGCTTGTATCTCTTGGGCTCGGTCCAATTTGTCCCATTCTGACTTGATCTTGACATCCATCTGCTGAAAGCAAGCTGCCAGTATAGGAGGCAGGAACTGGTATCGATACTCCACAGGACAGACATCAACCAACAGCCGCACGAGATTCAGCAACGCGATGAGCTGGTGTGATGATAGGCCGCCAGAATCTGCAAAAAGCGCATGTGCTAAAGGACGAGGAAGCTCCTCGAAACCATAAAATTGCTTCTCCAGACAGCTCATGCAATAGATGATGGAGTAACAGAACTCGCGGACGTAGCGTATAGTGCCTCGGATCGATGACGCCAGACCTTCCAAGGTGTTCTTTTTGTTAATGACTCGGGCGTAGAAATCATCTTTACTGCCTTCTGAGATTCCGGCTTGCCAGAATCTGTCCGTGAGCACCCTGCCTACGATTGATTGCATTTCAGGAGGAAGAAGAGCCCAATTACTCGGGTTTGCCGATGCATGAGCATGACTATGAGATGGGTCAATGAACAGAGCTATGCAACAGAGACGAGCCGACTTACGTGAGGAATTGGAGGAGTTGTGGGAGTATGATGGGGAAGCTATCCTGCCACAAAGCACAGGACGCTTGATATGGCGGTGTCGATTTCTCAAGTTTGTCGACAGAGAAATTCAGGAAAGTCTTTGTTGCTCGCAGTGGCAGGAGCTGGCGATTGGTTAGTTCAGCGTACTCAAACAGGGCTGGAGAATTTGTACCTGTTGCCTCTCTTCCATTTCGGCTTGCAAGGCTGCACCTTCGTCGTCCAACTCGACTGAGCCCCAGTCGGCTATCTGGTCAACACGATGTTTTGCCAGATATCTCTGAGCCTTATCGAGGCAAATCATCTCACAAAAGCCTTCATACGATCCAAGAGCTCGCTTCAACCCCTCATCCCTCCACTGAGCCTGAACGGGCTCGACGAATTGCTGCAGACGCTGCAGACGAGAGTCTTGGTCCAGGTTATTCGCACGGTGAATGATGATGAACAGGAAGCTCTTGTAATTCACAAGGCGCCTCTCGTCCAAGGTTCCAGAGTCGCTCATTTGTTGGATCTTGCGCTCCAAGTCGTCAAAGACGCCCAAAAGATTGTCCGGCATCTTGTAAGCCAAACGCTGCAATTCAGTAATGCTTTCGGCTTGCAGATCCTTGATCGCTTCATTATAATATTTGTACTCCGGCTGTACTGCCGGCCAGGTCACCAAGATGTGCTCCAGAACCACTAACATGAAGTGATTGTTCTTCCTGAGAGCGGTGGTTGAGAAGGCGACAAGGAGCTGAAGGACGCGTTTCCGAATGAGTGGATCCTCAAACTTCATTTCAATCAGACGAGTGCACCAGTTCTCAAGGGTTCCGTCCAGCTGTGCTCGTTGCAATTCAATTTGCGCGGTTTCCTCTGGCGTGGCTCCTCTTGGTGGCCTTGATCTCACATAGCCTTTGAGCGCTGACTCGATCACGGTGAATTGTGCGTCGACTCGAAGGTAGGGCATGGAGTTTTTGACGTAAGTGGCGGGGTTGAAAGCAGGTTGGCCATCGTAAAGATGCTGAAGCACATGCTCAGTCTGCCCGAGGATGTGATTAATGGCATCAGAAAGTGTCAACTCGACGATGGTCTCGATGATCTGGGATCCGTAACGCCTATAATTGCCCAAGAAGGCATGCCGCTCCGGAATTGTATCTGTGTCTTCCAAGAGCAGCATGAGCGTAGGATCCTGTGTGTCCTCTGGCAAGCTCTCATAGCGAACTAGCCGTGAGCTGCACACTTCCAAAAGGGGTGCAACGAGGGGAGTCTTCGCTATCGAGGGACCAAGAGTGCGGTGGTTGAGCAGTTTAGTCCAAGTCACCAGGATCGGGATGGAAACAACCAGACTTTGGCTCTGAGTGACTTGGATGAGGAAATGTAGAAAGGGTTGAATATCGGCGCCAGGGGCCAAGCAATGGAACTTCTTATCCAAGTAGTTGCCCAGATGAGAGACCGTCTGCGAACGTTAGTACGTGATCTGGCATTTGAGCGAAATAATTTCTCACCTCCGAGAACTTCTTTGCGAAAAGGTATTTATCATCATCAATGTCCTCGGCATCTACCGTCGACCACACGAATAGTTGCGAGAAACGATCCACGCACTGCTTGTCGTACATGGGCATAACCAAAGTTAGAAATTGCTGATCATTGAAGCCGCCTCTAGCATACAGAGCATGGAGAGCTTCGAGAGAACCCTATAACAGTTAGTTGAGGCCGCTGCTAATACCTGCAAAAACATACCTTTTGAACGGCGACATGAGATGCCACAAGCCCATCATATAGGTAGCGGACAGCGTTGGACTGGATGATGGCGCTCAGGAAGGTCCAAGGCAGGATGACGGTAAGCATCGAAAGTGCCTTGACGGCGCAGGTACGAATTTCCTCGTTCTGCATGTCGGAGGCCAGGCATTCACTTAGGAGGGCTGCTGCCCGCTGGAACCAGCCCTCATCTCCATAGCGGACAGGTACGCCGGGCGTGCGATTCGGAAAGTCCTCTGCTATGACAGCGGTAGGCATGAATATGTCCACGACAGCCTTGTCTAGAATGTCTTCTCGTGCGGCCACGACCGGATCATCACCCCCAATGACCTCTTCGGAAAGCGAGCTGAGCACTGACAGAACAAGCTCCTTATGAACGCCGAAGCCAGGCAATCGCCAGAGTTGAACCAGCATGACATCCATATCCATCCACTCGGCCCCCCAGCACCTCTTTGCGACTTCTACCCATAGCTGAGCGATCTTATTCCGAATGTACTGGGGGTCTTCTTTGGACACGTGCTCAGCCAGTTCCAATACCCATTGCCTCAGACAGGCAGCCTCGTCTGTTCCATACTGTGCCCATTTGTGTATGATGGAGTGTTCGAGGAGGGAAAGACCGTGGTACCGTACGATGGGGGATTGTTGTCTGTCAGAGGCGAGGGTGAAGCCGTGGGATGGCCCCTCCTTGAGAGACTTGACACTTTCGAGGAAGTTCTGGGCGTCGATGCGTGACTCGTTCGTTGAGCGAGGGTTATAGACGATCTCGAGGGCATTGAGGATCTTGGGGACGATGTCACCGTTGGCCAGCCCGTTGGCGCCGTTTGTGACACCCAAGGCGAAGGTGCCGTTGGAAGGCAAGGTCGCCATGTCTTTTATTTTGGCGGTCGCAGGCGTTGCGAAAGTTATTTACCTCCCACACTGAGCGCGAGAATCAAGTCAACAATCACCGCTATGCCATTGCAGTATGCCCAGGGAGGGGAAACTAGGGCGCTGGATTGGATGGCGCCAAGGTTGAAGGATGTCAAGTGTCGTTTGCTGGCGAAGAGGAGTCGTATAGCAGGAGGCAGGCGTCGCTAACAGGTGAGCTGATTGTTTGATTCAAGAGCAGAGCAGGGCTGGATAAGCCTCTGCCAAAGCAAGGCAAGTGTGAAAAATCTTTGCCCTCGAATGAACAAAGTCGCGGCGCGGTTTACAATGAGTATGGACTGGTCAAGTTGGTGAAGGATACAGTGCCTGTCTCCAGGTCGTAGGTCACTGGGAATTTTGGGCGCGCCCGGAGCGTGTCTTAGAGCTGCACATTGGCTCCACCTTTGACGTGAGCTGCAGGGGTCAATGACCTCAGGGATCAAGGGACTTGTCTCCAATCTGATATTGACAACCCCTCCTTCCCAGAAATGCTCTCTCCTCTAGTATCGAATTGAAATGACTGCTAACAGCATGAAGACCAGATAATGATATGTCTCAAGTTCTGGTGTTGCTCGTATATCTATTGAATACAGGAATAATACAAAGTCGCATATCAGAATTCCCATGCCTGCCACAGTGCCCAACTACTATACCGGGCATCGGTGGTTTCTGCTAACGGTAGCTGACAAAGCTTTGGTTATGAGCATATTACCGTTGTGTAAAATCTAAGCGTTGTATATAAAATAAGTGCCCATGGGCTGAAATGAGTGGAGAAGTACTTCCTCTTACCGAATACCTATACTTATCCGTTTGATCCAGGACAAAGTCTGGCCGGGGCAGATCTGAACGACAATAGCTTCTTTCGCCAGCCAGATAAATCGATGTTATATTACATCGTATCAGTACTGAAGATTCTTCGTTTCTATTCTCGTCTTCGTCTTTATCTTTATCTCCTCCTCTTCTTCGCTTTCGATTTCGCTTCCCGCAGCGCACCTGCCCTCAGCGACGGACGGCTTAGGAATATCCAAACCTCAGAATTTAGAGACCTCTCAAGGAAGGAACCAGAAGAGGTACCATTCATATTAATCTAGCCCAGAGATACCTCTATATCATATTATGAATATAACACCCAGATTTCAAATAACGATAATCCATCCTTAACGGCATTAGTTCAACCAATGTTTTGTCAGCTACCGTTAGGCCCTCCGTCAACGGTTATTAAACGTCACTATAAACCGGTACGGTACTTTGGTGATTACCTAGGTACTCTACATCACAGAATAGGGGCATACTAATCTTGTATCCTTGAAATCCCAAGCAATATTTCGCATGTAATTCATGAGTACTTGTTTTATCAATTGTTGTTGTTTTGATCAGCCAAACATTCATTAGGGCCTGTACATTGTGATCGAAGTCTAGGGCCCACATCTCTACAAGCATGTAGCCTGATGACGCGACACTACGGTCTCTCCGTTTGACGTCGCCATTGGCAGTTAGTTGCACTGTCCCCATCATGCCAGTTTGGAAATCTCCATCATGCTCCGACCGGGGTTTCCAGGTCTGTTGATGTGCTTTAGGTAGCTAGTAGCTGAGCTCCTAGTTCACAGACTTCTGGACTTGCCAGAAGTCTTCCAACCACTATGCTCATAAACTTGGCAGATTTTGAACTTGAAACTCGATTGCATTGCATTGATGGTGTGGCAGAGAGACGTGATTAGTCCTGATCGCTGGTTTGCGTGAACGGAATCCCGTGTGGGTGTTCAAACCCCTCTCTGCTACGAACATTCTTCACGGACTGTGTTTTGCTACCCTATACCCTATAAATATTTCAATAGTGATTTCGATATGGATGGTAATTAGACAAGAGAGCTCAACTGAGTCTAGCAGGCAAGCTCTCGTTGTAGAATATTATCTTCGTATAGTGTCCATTCCGTCAATGTCTAGTGTCACTGGGCCCTCTTCTTCACTGGCGAGTATGCGTGACGTTCCTAGGCATTGTTGTGGGACCTTAAGGCCGATAAAATATAGCATTGAACCAGAATTCGATGCGTGATCCGCGAATCCTTTGGGCAGAGGCTGAGGTGTTGACTTTCTACCTCAGAATCGAAAAGAGAACGTGGGATTTCTGAATGGAGTGTGTAGATCGAAACATCTTTCGCAAGTCAGATACGGCGCGGCTAACGATACAAGGGTCGCTGGTCCATCTCGCGGCCCGCCTGAATTTTCTCATTCTCCCGACTCGACACTTCACAACCGACAACCTTTTCATCATATCACAAACTCAACATCTGCTTCAAACACCTGAATCAATATAGAAAACCCCTTGATCTTACGCCACGCTGATAATTAGATCATCAAGATGAGCGTCAAACAAAGCAAGCACATGAGCGATGAGGAGGTCTCGGTTGCCTTCACCTCATTCTACCTCCAACGCGCCACCCAAGAATTCTCCGAGGATCTTGACAAAGTCCGCAACGCCGACGACTTCAGAAACGACGCAATCCCCGTCCTCGTCAACGCTTTATCGCAAGGCACATCTATGTTCTCCTCAGCGGACCAGCGCAGGATCGTTGCAAAGGAAGCGCCGGCCAAGAAATCGGGTTAAGAAGGATGTGGGTCCTCTTAGACGAAGCCGCACGTTCACTGCTGGAATAACACGGACGCCAGACAAGTGAGAGAGTTTCCACTACCAGCCATTGCAAAACAAGGAGCTTTCCATAGTACAATGAAATCTACTATCGACTGACTACTTTCTCCGCTATGTCTGTATATGATGAGTTGAGAATGGGAATATTTGCATCTCTTTTACAAGGTGGCCTAGGTCACTGAAGAGATAATGGAGCGGCGGGCGTGGTATCTGGACTTGGAGAGTGTAACAGAAATATATATTTCTAATATAAAGTAATTATAACTTTCATTTAGCGTAGTTGCTGTATATATATATAGAAGATTAACTATGCAAAGTTGTGAGGTTTACACTGCTTACTTTTAGTTCTAAGCAGCGAGCTAAGTTCTAGAGTAAGAAGCACTTACTAATATACGTCCCACCCACCATAGCTCCTTCCCAATGACCGCACAAATAAATTTTCTAGGTTGAGAAGTGATGTCCGCATGGATTAATCAAAAAAATTAAAACAAGCAAAATAGAAACGACGCTGACAAGGTTCGAACTTGTGCCTCCGAAGAGAATAGATATTTAAACGAATAATTCAAGTCTATCGCGTTAGACCACTCCGCCACAGCGCCTATTTTAATGTATTTAGAGCTAAAAATAATCTATTATATACCTAAAGTTCTTAGCTGGAACGAGTCCCCGCTCGTAAGTTCTTAACGGAAACCAGAACTCGCTATATAGAAGTTACTAACTAGCAAAGTTATACCCTATAATATAAGTCCTCTTTAACGCTATATATATATATAAATACTATATAATATTAATTAATATAATTAAAATAATAAATATTAAAAGATATAAGATATTTTAAATAATAATAATTGTGAAGGTCTGACTTACGAAGCTACTGCTGGCAAGTGCCTAATTGGAAGTATGAATTCTGATACGGAATCTAGCTATGAGCTGGGTTGAGCCAGCTGGGAGGAGCGCGCTATATATATTACTATGTGGGTTGCTCCGGACCAGCTCCGGACTGCTCATCTAGGCCGGGCAAAGCCCGAGCCCATAACATGCCCCTCCGCCGTCCTCAGAGGGCCTCTCAATCGCCTACAAGTTGCCACCGTGGGAAGAGGACGGGTCAGGACTGGTGGCTGTGTGGTGGCACGCTGATGCCGCTCATGGGTCGGAGTGGACGCCACCTGGCTGCAGCCCGTTGTCGTGGCGGTCGTATCCCTGTCAGTTGTGCGGGCGGTGTGGGTTCTGCCGCCGTGTGTATGGTCACGGCTGCATTTCGCAGGCGGTCTGAATTCTGCCGTTTCGTGCATAGGCCACGTCCCACAGCTTAAAAGCTCGGATCCGCGTCGGATCCGAATTGCAAACCTCCTTCCTTCTTCTTTCAAACGCTTCGTACCTAAACCGCGCCCGCCCCGTCCCCACCACGTTCCCGGACTTCGGTCCTTCCTTTTTAATCAATCAATCAAGCAGTCCATCCGTCAATCAATCAATCAGTCGATCAGCAAGAGCATCGCGCCCGCACCTGCCCCACCAGTCCTCACCTCGCCAACGTTAAGCATTATGTCTGCGGCCGTCCAGAACGGTCTGGGTGGTGGTTACGCTGCTGCTAGAGCTCCAGGCGGCGGCGGCCGCCAACCTGGACGTGGTCCCAATGTGAGTACTCCTCCAACGCGTCGCATTTATGTCGGTACCGCGTCGGTACCTAGACGCGACCTGACTGATACCGCTTTGTAGCGTCGCCGAGTCATCGGTGACGTGGTTGTGATCAGCGACGATGACGATGACGAACCCGACGAAGAGCTCTCCACCATCTGTGACGGCTGTGCAAACGAGCTATGCGAGAACGGAACCGTGCCGGTGTGCACCAAGTCCCAGCGCGGCCAGGGTTATACCCGTTATGGTGCGAAGCACCGCAGGTGTGATTAGGTGAGTCTGCCATTCCTCAATCTTCATGCTCACGACGCGCACCCGCACCGGGCGCGGTGTGGGAACGCGTCGCGACCGTTCGGTCCTTGCTAACGTCACAAGTTGTCATACCTGCTCGCCATCAGCATCATGCTGCGTAACCGCCTCGACGACCTCATCCGCCTCGCCTCCCACAACCAGGCCATCATCACCCCCGCCCGCAAGAAAGTCGGCAACGTCCCTGGTCACCGCACCATCCTGACCCCTGCCTTCATCAATACCGTCGCTCGCTGGCGCCGCCAGCTTGCCGCCGACGCCGCCAACCCTATGCGCGTCGCGCCCGAAGCGGTCCCGGCCCGTGATCGCCATGCTCGCGCTGCTGCCGCCGTCAACACGTCTCCCGCCGCTGCCACGCCTCCCCACGCTCCCAACAACTCTCCCTTCACGTTTCCTGGCTCTGCCTCGTCGTCGCCTTTTGGCTTCGACATAACTCCCACTCGTGGCGCCGTGGCGCCGCGTGGCAACCAGTATGGGCGATAAGAAGTGGCTATGCCGGTGGAGTTCGTGAGCCGCCTCGCCGGTGCCTTCAACTAGATTGGCCAGCAGCAAGCCGCCACCCAGCAAGCTGTCGTCGACCTCGAGGTAAGTACTAACCCCCGCCTGGTCGAAGACCGGGCCCGGTGTGGGACCGTGTCGGCCACAGACTAACTCAAGTGTGACAGCGCCGCGCTGACGAGGACCGCGCCAACCGGCGCGAAGAGTCCAACACGCTCGCCGTCGCCATCGACGCTTTGCGTCGTAACATCAATACTCGGATGCCCCCTTCTCGTACCCCTCGCACCGAGCGCCACCGCGACTACCGCACCCCGCGCACTAAGCATAGCGCTCCGCGCTCGCACCGTACCAGCTTATCCTATCGCCACGACCCTACCGCGTGTCTGTTCCGTGATGAGGTCGGCTCGTCGTCCTCGTCTCGCCGCCGTCGTTCTCGCATCCCGCTGTCGGAGGAGGAGCGGTTGTCGCCCTCGGAGGAGGAGCGGTTGTCGCCCTCGGAGGAGGCGCGACGCCGCCGTGAGCGTTAGAAAGCAGGAGCACGTCTGTGTCATGCATTGAGCATGAGGTTGCGAAGACTTAGTCTTCGCCCTGCTGGCCTTCGTCGTTGTGTTGGAATAAGTATACTAGAAGTAGATAGCCGACGCCGCTGACCGATGTTATGCAGCGTGAGCTGCGGTGACGATCCGGCAGCGAGGTAAGCCATAGTTCTCCCCTCCATCCGATATATCTCACGATGTGATGTAGTGTCCGCACCCCGCGTCCGACCCGACCCCGCCTCGACCCCGCCTTGTCAGCGTTATGCCATCCTCCCTCGACGAGGACCGGGGCCGACTACAGTGGGCGAGTGGAACGGAGCTGGCGTCGGCGCGACGCGGGCCCGTCGTGCGTCCGCACATCACCCCACTTGGCCTCAAAGCGGTCCAAGGCCTCGGTGTCTTTAACGAATTCGAGGGGTTGCTATTCCGGAGTGTCGTAGCCCACGTATTTGACCAGGACCTGGCGCTTGCGGCCATGGCCCCGTGCGTTCTTGGCCTGGAGGATCTCCTCCATAAGGAACTCCTCTTGCGGGGAGCCATCTAGGTCGGATGGTAATAAGACCGGGGGAGGATGTGAGTCAGTGCGTTCCTGGGATGGGAGCGGGTTCTCCCTATCACGCTCCACTAAGTCGATATGGAACTTATTATAGAGGCCTCCCGGGATATCGAGGACTACGGTGAGCGGGTCCGGTACGGCAATAACACGGTATTTATTATATAGCCAGTCGAACTTCTTGCTGGGACGGTTGGTTTTGATATTGCGGAGACTGAGCCAGACCCAATTACCCACGCGGTAAGCTTCAGCTGGGCGACGGCGACGGTTCGCCGCCGATTCCTGTTGCTGCTGTGCCTATGCGATAGCTGCCTGGGCGACAGCCTCCCCCTCATGGAGGTGGCGGAGGAAGGCTGTTGCACGAGCCTTTGGACTAGAGGTGGGCGGAGATGGGTCTGGGATTGTTGGAACTGCAGGAATATCGAAGCCGTTAAGAAGGCGATTCGGACTCACACCGGTGACTGATGAGTCTCGGTTGTTTAATGCTAACTGGTAAGCCGGAAGGAACCTAGACCAGTCGAACTGGGAGTATGAGATAAAGGCTCGGAGGTACTGTTGGACTTCCTGGTTCGCCTGTTCCGTTCCACTATCGGTCTCCGGGTGATAAGCTGTGGAGAGGAGCTGCTTAATGCCGACTAGCTGATAGAGTGTAGACTAGAAGGCGCCGACCCAGTCCGAGCCTCGGTCATTAATAATGCTTATAGGGAAGCTATGGAAGCGCTACCAACTATCACGGAAACGGGCTGCATACGACTCGGCTGATATCGAGTCTATCGCCTCTAGCTGGATATACTTAGAGAGACGATCAGTAAGGACTATTAAATACCGCGGGCCGTTACCCTGCGAGGGGAGATTAACTATAAAGTCTACCGAGATCTGTGACTAGAAGCGGTCTGCTACCGGGATGGGCTGGAGGAGGCCTTGCCGGAGACGCCGTGAAGGGGTGCTTCGGCGGCAGACATCATATGTACGGCAGAATGCCCTCACCGCCTGAGATATTCCATCCTAATAATACTCACGAGCAAGAGCTCGGAAGGTAGAGTTCCTTCCCGAGTGGCCTACCACGGGAGAGTCGTGAAGGCGTTGTAGAATCCGAGTTGTAAGCGGTTCGAAGTTAGGGAGCTAGAGCCGTCCTCGATACTGAAGCGCTCTATAGGCGTTGATGGAGTAGTCCGCAATCTGGGCCTGTGTCGCCGCCGAGGTGGGAAAAGAGCGGGAGCCTTATCTGACCGCCTCCAGGCGAGGGAGATATCCCGGATCTACGCGGACCCCTTCGTCCTAGAGTTCCTGCAACGTGGCGTCTGGAAAGATTGCGTCGCCGCGTGGTGCGGGGGATGTGTGGGCCCGGGTCGAGGGCGATATTTGCCCGGTCCCTGCCTGGGTAAGCGTAATCCGCGTCCGAGGATAGCTAACCGAAATGGAGACCGGACGGAAGATGGTATCGTGACGTTGTCGGGTAATGGGAGCGTCCTGGGAACGGCGTGAGAGGGCGTCGGGCACCGCGGCCAGCCGTCCCGGACGGTACTTTAAGTGAAACTTGAAGAGCGAAAGCGTCTCGGCCTAACGTGCTTGCCGTTCCGAGATTAACCGAGGGCGGGTGAAGTACTCCAGACCCTTATGGTCGGTGAGGATAGTAAAGGTATGCCGAACGCTATGTAATTCTGAGGACTAAGCCTCTAAGTATGAGACTATAGCTAAGAGTTCCTTATCGTGAATCGTATAGTTCCGTTGAGTAGGGGTTAGTTGAGCCGAGTGGAAGGCGACTGGGCGGAGGATACCCTTCGAGTTGTACTGAGAGAGAGCCCCTCCAATGGCATTACCAGAGCTATTAGCTTCCATAACCGTTATACGGTCGGGGTCCCACTAGGCGAGGACCGGGGCCGTGATGAATGCCGCCTTAAGATGCCGGAATGCCGAGTCGGCCGCGGCATCCTACTAAAAGGGGATACCCTTCTTTGTAAGACGTGTGAGAGGTTCGCAGATATCGGAGAAGGAGTCGATAAAGTCCCGGTAAAAATTAGTAAACCCCAGGAAGCTACGGATATCTCGAAGGCGGGATAGAGGTTTCTATTCCTCTATAGCGCGGACTTTCTCCGGATCCGCCTTTACCCCTACCCCGGCCGTTATAATAAATCCTAGGTACTTTGTCTCCTTCACCGCGAAAGAGCATTTATTAATATTAAGGTTTAAGCCGGCCTCCTGGAGGCGGCGGAGGACCTCCACCACTTTCCTTATATGGTCCGCCCTCGATCCGTCCGAGAAGATCAATAGATTATCCAGGTAGGCTGTCATATATTCATCGAGAATCCCGTGAAGCGTATTGTTAATATAACGCTGGAAGGTCGCTGGAGCCCCGGCTAAGCCGAAAGGGGTAACCAGCTACTCGAAGAGGCCGAACCGGGTCCGGAAAGCTGTGAGTTTCTTATCCCCTGGAGCGATCCGGATCCGGTGGAAGGCCGATCTAACATCTAACTTAGTAAACTATCGTGCCTTCGAGAGGGAGCGAAGCGTTTCCTTAATTAAAGGTAAGGGAAACCGGTCCTGCTCCGTGATCCGGTTGAGCGCGCGATAGTCAATATAGAAGCGCCACCCTCCGTCCCCCTTCCGAACTATAAGGACCGGGGCTGCTGCCGGGGAGGAGGAAGCGCGGATCTATCCCTTATCCATAAGGTCTGTGATCTGGCGACGGAGCTCTAGCAACTGGTCTCGTGGCATAGAGTACAGCGGGCCCTATGGCAGCTCGGGATGAGACCTATCTTGCGACCGTCGTAACCGAATATGGTGGTTAAAGGTACCTCGATGTGGGGGTAGGCTGCTTGCTTTATCTTTATCGAAGAGGGATCGGAACGCCGTGCACTCCGGGGGAAGAGTGGCTAAGGGGTCCTCGGGAGGCGGTAAAGCTTACAGCTGAAGGATATCCGTGATATCCTTTAAGCTGACCCTAATAAAGCGTATTCCGTTCGCTACGCCTCTCCGTCGACGGCGTAGCCATAGGTCGTATGCCGCTCCCGAGACCGAGGCGATATTAAAGCGGGCCCGGGCCGAGGACTCCTATACTACTAGTCCGCCCGTATCCTTAATACGCAGCTCTAAAGTCCTCGTATCTATTACCATACCCCGGTGCCGAAGCTAGGGTATTCCCAAGATTAAATCACGGGCTAAGCCTGGGACAATATAAGCCTATACCAGGCGCTGGTAGCCATCGATATCTAACCGAAAGCGAGCAAAGTGGGTAATACCACGACGGACCGCAAGGCCTAGTACTCCCCTAAGGTCACGAGGTCTAGCTAGTCGAATCTGCTCTAACCCTATTCGTTGTGCGACGCGTTCACTGATCGCATTATAACAGTCACAGCCACAATCTACCTGCGCTTCCAGGTTATAAGCCTGGTTTACTAAGATAGGGATTAGGAAGGGAGGTTCATCTATTCGGTCGTGAATTTCCCTATCTTCATCTGTAAACTGTATAGAACGGGGTCTATCCTCCTCTTGCATGAGACTTGGTGCAAGAGCTACTCGTTTCCCGGGCCCTGGTCGGCGTCGTTAAGCAGGCTAACCTGAGTAGTGGGAGGGAGCGGTGGGTCCTGAGAATAGTCGCGAACGAAGTGTCCGTCGCCGCTATAATGCAGGCAAGTACCACGCTCCCGTCGCTTGTTGCGGGTGCTTTGTGGGACCCACTGGGCTCGAACCCGTCTAGACTGCCCAGCTCCGGGACCGGACTGGCCTCGTCGGGGCCCGCCGCGGCCCCGTGTAGTTCCCCTTATGCGGTAGTGCCCGGGTGAGGTATTGGCTGAGGAAACGCCGGTCATTACTATATCCGGCTGATATGTGGCTGGTCGTGTAGGAGGAGTGGGCCTATGCCGGGGTCGGTTCGATAACCTATATCGATTCTCCATATCCCACGTCTCCAGCTCCTGGGCTAACTCGCGGTAACTATTAACCGCTGCCCGGTATGATGAGCGATCGATCCGAGTAGTAATAGCCTTCTCCCGTAGGCGCGACGATAAACGACTGCGTAAATAGTTCACCCGGACTTCGTCCGACTAGTGGAGACCTCCCGTAAGGCCTAGGAGCTCCTCGAAGTGGACGAGGAAGGAGGCGAAAGAATCTGAGTCCCGTATCTGGAGCGCTTCGAGTGAAGCAAGCGCTATCTCCGCCCGATGCGGGTCGCCGTAGATGTTCTCTAAATAGTCGAGGAAAGTAGTGGTATCGAAGTCGCGGAGCGAGCCCTCCTTATAATACGTTGCCATACGTTCCTGGACGGTGGGACCAAGCTGGTTCTATAGGAAAACCTAAGCCTCTGCCGCCCCGCCGATAAACTCGGCGTCGACACGTAGCAGGTGACTGATCGTTGCTCGCCACGCGGGGAAGACCTTGCGATTCCTATAGAACTTCTCCCCGGGGTCGAGTCGTTTGCGACGCGGGCGCGAGACGGACCCGGCTAAGAGGAGCTGCTGGATCTGAAGTTCAAGTGCCGCGAGGCGGTCAGCAGGAGAGGCCTGACCCTGCGGTGTGGGTTGGGTTGTGGAATGGGTCCAGTAAGGGGCCGATTGCGTCCCCGATCCGGAACCGGGAGTACTGCTGAAAGGGGCCTGGGGGGG
>JAPEVC010000316.1:0-32304 GCA_027946555.1 Gnomoniopsis sp. IMI 355080 | reverse complement strand
CCTTCGACCCCCCTCCCTCACCTTCCTCGATCCGGTTCCCTTCCACCCCAACATCTACCCGGACAACGGCCTGCTCTGCATCTCCATCCTGCATCCTCCCGAAGACGACAAGTAC
This sequence comes from Gnomoniopsis sp. IMI 355080, assembly GCA_027946555.1. Classification (NCBI taxonomy): domain Eukaryota; kingdom Fungi; phylum Ascomycota; class Sordariomycetes; order Diaporthales; family Gnomoniaceae; genus Gnomoniopsis; species Gnomoniopsis sp. IMI 355080. The sequence continues at coordinate 32,189 of JAPEVC010000316.1, read as the reverse complement.
GGCTACGAGAGCGCTGCCGAGCGATGGAGCCCCGTGCAGACCCCCGAGACCATTCTCCTAAGCGTCATAAGCCTGTTCTCAAGCCCCAACGATGAAAGCCCCGCAAATCCCGAGGCCGCGAAGTTGTTGCGCGAGCAGAGGGCGGGCACAAGCACGGAGTATCGCAAGCGGTGTCGGAAGTGCGTCAGAGAGAGTCTCGGCGAGGACTAGGCCTCGCTTCGGAGGGCTTTGGCGGCAGTGACTCGATACAGCCGCGTGGATAACGAGATTGAATTTTTGAAGGGCTGAATAGGACGGCCGGCCGCAGACAATCGGATGTCATTGGACGTTGACGTCGTCCTCCCAAGCGTTTTAGCGGGCTAGTGAGAAAGCCACCGATATGTTTAGAAATATTAACTCAGCAATGGGTAGCAGACCCTCAGAGCGGATACCACTCGAAGATTAATCCATTCGTACTCAACACTGCATGAGCTTCTGGTGCTAGATCGGAAGGTAGATGCTTGCACTCGCAGATAGACCTAGAAGCTTGTGTGCGGAATACTGACCTACTGGGGCCGGAGGTCTGGACTTCAGGCTGAACATGACAGCATATGACCTGTGGTTCAGCACGGCTGATTCCGCGGCGTGAGGGGCTGATCTGGACATTCGGGCTGATAGGCAACCTCCCTAGGTAGGCAACCAGGGCAACCTGATCCTGGCATTAGCCTACTGCAAAGCTGAGGGAGCTACCCATATTTGGGGGAGGTTTTTGTATACTAACTGCTATAATATGACAATTATTAGGTCTGAATATTGGCTTATAACGCCGATCTGATCTTTCTGATGGAGCTAAACAAAGATCAATGACGGCTTTGTACCCCCACATAAAGGCAGAATTGACTCCCTTGCCCTTCTAGACGCCTCTTCAAACGATCGGATCCTCGAATAAAACCAGAGCCTTGCTTACGGGCTCTTATATATGACATATTACTTGCACGTAAACATCGACCCTCCCGAGTGCACCTGGTCAGACTCCTGGCGTACACCTGCATTCAAGTATGTTGTCAAGGAAAACGATGTGTGGCTACAGCTCTCTGATGGCCAATGTGGCAAATTCCAATAAATCCTAGAACAGAAAAGGCAGGCAACTCCGCACGTTTCACCGGTTGCAGTATCCTATCTGACAGGTGGGCGCTGCTGACACCTTGCATGATACCCTTGACAGATGTAGCCATGGGGCTCGAAAAGAAGTGAAAGTGTAAGAATTACGAATTTACGGCTCTTTCTATAGGGATTTCCATGGTCCCTAGAATTTGTGGAGATATAAAGATGAGAAGGAATTGCCGTAGCTGCCAGCTTTTATCTGGGCAAATTATGGCACCTAGCCTTCACGCTCGGTTTTGGTGAAGCCTTTCCTGCCAACGCAGCTCCGAACTTATCTTTTCCGTTTTCTTCCATGCTTGATATCCATTCATGATGGCAGAATCAGACGTGTCAACGGTATTTCACAAATCTCATACCCCTGTCTACATTTATTCTGACTATCAGTAGGGGAGCGCTGCATCACCTGCAGTGACCCCTCCGGGATCAGGCAGTCCAAACCCTCCACCTGGCGAAGCATCTCGCAGGCTCATTGAAGCTGTCGGAAGCAGCAGAAGAATCTTCAGTATCGTTGCGTTTGCCCAGGAAGCTGCCAGGGTGTTCGGACCGACGGAAGACTTGTTCAACGACGGAGAGCTAGAAAAGTCTAGCGCACCCGATCACAGAAAAGGCTCCGCATCTCGTGATACTTTGCCACTTCTAAGGACTACCCACTCGCCTGCGCTCCATGCCCTTCTGAAAAATTTACCGAGGTCCAGTGCCGCCTTTGATCTCAGAGCAGAGGTGAGCGACTACCTTGAGCTGTTGCATCAACTTGCGGAGAGCTTGCCTGACAGCTTCTTCGACTCGAACCTTGGCCGACCCCATTTTTCCCAACATGTAACAGACGGTGATCTAGCGAAAGAACTGCATAGCAGGGGGTATAGAACACTACAAACGACCGTACTGAACATACAGGAAACCCTGCTGCAACTGGTTCAAGATGTGGCTTTTGAATCCAACGCGAATCAACTCATGGACGAGCACATTCTGCTACAGGAATCTACTCGTGACCTAGAGGAAGGACTCGAAAGGTTGAAGAATCCTCGTTCATCCTCCCAACTAGTGGTAAGTCTTTACTTTGGACAGGCTGGGACATTTAAGGACTACATTTTGACTGGGTCTACCAGAAACGGGATGATGAAAGACGAATTATACAGGAGCTGCGCCGTCTATTGAAGATTGATCTACAGCTTCTAATGAATTCTAAAAGCCTCGGGGAAGTGCGTTCGACTGGTTTCAAGCTTTCCAATGTGAGGTTCAAGGTCGGCGACAAGAATCTACAACGGTGTGTTCAAGACATCCAAGCCGTGACAGAGTACTTCGTCGGGTTGTACGACAAAGGCTTGACAAGGTAGACACCACCAATATCGACAAGAAGGTGAAGGTAGTATATTGGAAAACAACCTCAGCCCAAGAATCGAGCACCATCGCCAACGGACAGCCTGTCCATCGCGTCCGGGAGAATCGCGATCAACTCGACAGCATTCCGTCAATCAGGGAGATTCTGCATGGTTACTTTGAACGGGAGAAAGTCTCTTACATCGACATTAAACCTGGAGGACAATACAGAGGTATGCCTCACCAGTCCCTGACCTCGAGGAGCATTGAGACGTCATCAATATACTAATATCCGTCGCGGGTTTTCACCAGACATATGCAAGCTCGTGGCCAAATTTCAACATCAAGGATCGACTAATGAAGTATATGGAGGCACAGGATGGATGATTAATCGTAATGCTCTTGTCACAGCAGGACATATGGTTTACGACTGCGGCTCGAAAACCTACGCTACGAGCCTGACGGCATACATTGGACACACTGCAGACCCAAATGACCTCTGCAAGAAGAATGATATATGTGAGGAGTCTGATGCCGCGCAAGCCATCACGATGCACTGGGGATACCACAAAACGGGCCAGGCGAAATATGATTTCGCTCTAGTCAAGCTGCACCGGGGCTTCCGCAATGTGGTACCAATCCAATTCGAGGACGCACCAGCTTTTGAGCACCATCCAGTCTACAAGATCGTGGGATACCCTGGAGACATGCCATATGGCTCGGGACGAAGCATTCGTGGTAGCGTCATGCACCAAGTCCAAGGTAAAGGGTTATATTACGATGCTCTCGAGGATACCCATACCTTGAGGTATCTATTGGACACGAAAAGTGGTAAGAGTGATCCCGTGATCGATACCTCGTGGTCTGAACTGGACTAATCATGCAAAGGAATGTCTGGTGCACCGATCTTCAAAGTTGTTTCGGACAGAAATTGCTACGCAATTGGTGTCCACTGCGTTGGTCATAGTCCGAATTGCGGATCTGCTATCGGACATCAGGGCAACGTTGTGTATGCGTTCCTGAAAGCTTTCGCCGATGGCGAGGATTTGCGTGGGAGACATGCGAACCGAGTGGCGCAGGTACACCCTTCCTCTGAAGTTGAGCCGTGGCTGATTGAGGTTGATCTTACAACCTGAGCACCTGCCAATCGAATGGCTTTCGTTTCACGAATCTGTTCGCGCAAATATGGTGGTCACAAGGGACTGTCCCGACCCCTAGTTAGATACGGCAAGCCGCGCCGAGGCATGTGAAGTAGTCGGTATCCCCGGAGTTCCAAGTTGCATAAGACTGAGAAGAAGTTTGTCACGATGGGTGCACGATTGAGGGTAATATCATGAGGTCAATCTGGGCAATCTGGGACAACGAACAGGGTGTTATGAGCAATATTCAGCAGGAACTCTTGTTGGGTGGGTCTAGCTATTTGATGGAAATCACTTGTTAATACCTTTGGTCTTTGCGTAGTTTATGACTTCTGTGGAGGTAGAGAATATGTGAAACTATGGCATGGTGGTTCTCGAGAACGTTCCTCATTCCGAAGTCGTCTCCCTTTCAAGGCTCCCCTGATGTGCGCCCCGAATACTTGCTAGGTGAAATTGTTTGCAGTATTGCCCACCGCGAAGTGAGATTCGAGAAGGATCAACTTGGTATGACATATCTACCCAGGTAGGTAGGATGAAGTGGAGATTCAAGTTGGCTATGCGTTTTGCCCGGTACTCTGTGTTACCTGCAGCAGCGCAGCAGAGATGAGTTTTTTCGTCCCACGAGACTTGAACCGATTACTCAAGTGTGCACATGCTCTGCTACAAGCCAAATGCCGCATGGGACGCTCGACTGCTGTTGAAGGGGTATTCATACCGCCAGTCACTGCTTACAACACTCCATGAAACGGTATTTGGTTTACATTCTAGCGTTGACCGAGCCCACAAGCGAGTTCGGCGAGGATGGGAAAAGATTTGGAGGGTTGGGGTTCATGGCAGAGTTGACTCGATGAGATCGAGTAAAACTGATATTGAGATAAGGTCTGACAGGGAATGCCTATCTTAGCGGGGTCTTATCCCCGCCATTTGATCTGTGCATGGCAGATCAGGCAGGGTCAGGGGTGGCTGAGCTTGCAGGGGTTTTTGACGACCTCTCATCTTTCTCCTGCCATCTCCGCGTGATTAGGCCAGCGATAGCTGCTGACCATTTCCGTATTTTCCCTAATCCAAGAATATAATCTTGGCGAATTCAAGTGCGACGACCAGCTATCCAGCCTCCAAGCATATCTTATCAATAGAAGAAAGAAGAAAAAAAACGCCAAAGCAGGGCCAACATGCTGTCTTAGGGGCCCTGGGTGGCCGGTCCCGGATTAGTTTTTTGCTGGACTACCATAGTAGTGGCTCGATAATGCAACCCTACCTGCTTGCTCTTCGCCCTGTCATCGGGTATCCCGGCCGAGCATGCAGTATCTTAGCCTTGAGAAGGCGGTTTTATGTTTTGCAGGTACAGCGTAGAAAAATTGTTCAAATGCCAGGGGGCCGAGCGACCACAACTAGGCGTGGGGGCTTCCAAAAACCTTACTACAGACTCCGCTGTCGCAAAAGCATTTATCTTGCGAGAACACCTCTCTTTCTTTTCGAATATTATTTGCTCGAGACATCTCCTTTATTGAATTCTCCATCTTTCCATTCCCCTTTCGATCCATTCTTGTTCGGAACTATTCGGTCACTGGTAGTTTACATTGCATTCCCCCACTCCGGGACTTGTTAGTTCGGGTCGCACGCAGCGTGAGCTCACGTGGCAGATCTTACTAGCAAAGATCCCAGCTATTTGGATCTATTACTTGATCGAAACTCCCTCATCCATAACCATTACGTTTTTCCAAACTCACTACCGGGTTACTGCAGCCGCCCAAAGCAACTCAAGCTTCATCAATACTATGGACTCCAACAGCGGAGCCAGGCTCCGACAATGGACCAACAAGCTCGCCGTGGACCATGAGCCCGGCCTTACCACATCCCAGCTCATGCTCACAAACCATGACCTTAAACCCGTCGAGCCCGAACGGCGACAATGGAAGGCATGGAACTTTGTTGGCTTCTGGATTGCCGACAGTTTCAACATCAATACCTGGATGATCAGCTCGTCCATGGTTTCGGCTGGGCTCTCATGGTGGCAGTCGTGGCTCTGTGTATGGATTGGATATGCCATTGCCGGGTGCTTTGTATGTGCCACGGGTCGCATAGGCGCGACTTACCACATAGGCTTTCCTGTGGTAAATAGAGCTTCATTTGGAATATGGGGTAGCTTATGGCCTGTATTCAACAGAGCTGCAATGGCATGCATCTGGTATGGAGTCCAGAGCTATATTGGAGGCGAATGCGTGTATCTCATGATTCGAGCAATCTGGAAGTCTTGGGTAAGTCAATCCATATTTCTTTCTCGCCACAGCAGAGCCCTGACACGCCAGTAAAGGACCGGGAAACAATTCCAAACACATTCCCTGCGGACTCCGGGACTACGACCGCCGACTGGGTCAGCTTCTTCATCTTCTGGTTGCTGTCTCTTCCCGCAATCTGGTTCCCCGTCCACCAAATCCGCCATCTCTTCACGGTCAAGGCCTACTTCGTCCCCTGTGCTGCCATCGCCTTCCTCATCTGGGCGGTCGTGCGTGCCGGTGGCATCGGCCCCGTCGTCAGCCAGCCTGCGAAACTCTCCGGCTCCGCCCTAGCCTGGGAATTTGTCAAGGGCATCATGTCCTCCATCGCGAACTTTGCCACTCTCATTGTGAACGATCCGGATTTCACGCGCTTCGCCAGGAAGCCGAATGATGCCCTATGGTCTCAGCTCTTTACCATTCCCCTCGGTTTCGCCGTAACTAGCTTCATTGGCATCATTGTGTCATCGAGCTCGGCCGTAATCTACGGCGGCGACCCAGTCTGGGATCCTACCGACCTGCTCGAGAAGTTCATCGATGATGGCGGCTCGGGACAGCGCTTTGGCGTATTTGTTATTGCGTTGGCTTTTGCCTTGGCTCAACTTGGAACCAACATTGCAGCGAATTCTGTGTCCGCCGGCACAGACATGACCGCTTTGCTTCCACGGTTCCTCAACATTCGGCGTGGCGGGTATATCTGCGCCGCAGTCGGTCTGGCGATGTGTCCATACACACTTCTCACATCCTCGAACCAGTTTACGACATACTTATCAGCTTACTCTGTATTCCTATCCTCCATCGCTGGAGTCATGATCTCGGACTACTACTTTGTGCGGAAGGGCTACTTCGAGGTGAAGGAGCTGTATGATGCGCGCCCGACGGGCCCCTACTTCTTCACCTTTGGTGTCCACTGGAGAGCGTATGTGGCCTACATTGCGGGAATTTTGATCAACGTGGTTGGCTTTGCCGGCGCCATTGGACGAGATGTTCCTGCTGGAGCCACGTACATCTACAATCTCAATTTCTTTGCCGGATTCATTGTATCGTCTGGCATGTATTGGGCGTTGTGCAAGATCTCCCCCATTCCAAGTTGCAGTGATCACTGGATGGAAGTTGGGGACGCATTAGACGATGTTCAATTGGCTTATGAAGCAAGCGAAGATGAGAGGGTGGATAAAAAAGATGACGGGAAGGTTGTTTGATTTTTATGTGGTGCAAAAGATGTTTATGGGACATTGCACTGGGAGTTCAAAATTTCTCTAGCTATAGTCATATATCAATCCTTGACTTCAGGAATTTTAAAAGACACGAGCCTAGTGTCGCAGCTTGCCAGTATCACGTTCGATCCGTCAGAATTATTCAGACATTGGTAGAACTGGACCATTCCACCTCCAAAACATACACAGCCATTCACCTATGGACCCAGACAATCCCAGCAAACTGATACCCGCAAGGACCTATGTAATAATGTCAGCTCAATGCAACAGTAGAAGCCTCAACGATAATTCGCTCAAGAACAACCCACAAGTCATTTATATGCATCCTTCGTTCTTCTCAATCCAACCAAAAATCGCGGCACGCCTTGGTAGTCCGCATCGCAGTTCGCTCACGACATGTTATCGTGAGGTAATAGTGCGGTTGGGACGGTTGGGAGACGGTGGGCGTGGCAGAACATGGTGGCGCACGCGTCGCACGTTACGATAGGTTGGGTGATGGGGTCGTCGTGGATTTGGCCCGAGGGGCAAGAAGGGCGACGGATGAAGGTAGGAAGGTCATATATTGTGTGGTTCAGAGAGTATGGGAGGTGTCTGATTTCGTCAATATTTCGAGGGACGATGATGAGGTGCCGATTTTCACACGGTCTTACTTGGCCAGAGTCTCCCCGTCCGCATATTTTTCAATTTCTTGGTTCAACAGGCTGCGGTTGCGAACCGAGCAGGTCATGCTTCCTTCTTTCCACTCTTTAGAGTTGAGCTGCGTTCGCATATGCTCTTGAAGACATACCAAGGACGCATCAGAGAGACATTTGCAGCCACTGGCCTCAATCTCGTAAGGGAAAACGTCAGGATGGTAAGAAATGAGACAGATTTGGCATTCTTTTTGTATATCTGCATCCCCTGAGTCAATTATTCCTTTTGTCTTTGCTGCTGACTTCGGATTAGGTTCATGAATTTGCAAGACCTATTTGATCGAGCTCTTGCTCATAGATTTACCATGCCCTGTGAGGTTCGAAATCAGGAGAATGAGCTTACGAGTTTACCAAGTTGCATACAGGTTTTCATCACGGAGAAGTGCAGCGAGGCGGGGACTGATGTCTCCAACTGTCCAGCTCCAGTCTTCAGCATTTAATGACATGGTGTCTGTATTTCTTTTCGTAGCTTGTGGCAGCTCTTGCGGTAGCAGTTGGATGATGCTGCAATTTGTTCCTAATTATGCACGGTTGAGTATCTTGGTAGGATATCTGCAATCGAGAAAATGTCATTATTGTAATGATCTCTTGGATGGAATGGTATTGATACTGGCGTGTTTCCAAGGTTCTCGGAAACATTGAACTTCTTCTCAAATTTATGAGATGGTGTCTTCCAGAGCTGTAAATGTGGAGTGATACTGACTGGTGTTTCGCAAACACTACTGAATTGTCAAAACAGCCATCTGATTGTCTATGTTAAAGGTATTACTTCTGTCAGTAGGAATGGTTTATCTTATCGTCACCACATTTTCAGTAGCGATGTTTAGTGACAGAGTATGAGTGAAACCATTAATGGCCCTTGTGAATTGTTGAGGGACTTTGAGCGAGTGATTAGAGAGCCGGCTACCTATGTAGTCCCCTCAATGATACCATTGCATCTTTCCACACCAAAAGAAATCTGAGAATTACATCTTTGCGCATTTTATACCAGTCACTGACATAGCTCAATCTTGCGTATAACTTACTTTACGAGCACCGTGACTGCAAAACTTGAAACCATGGACAGTAAATATCTCTGCGCAGTGATAAAACACCAGGGCAAGAAAGGCATTGAATAGCCTTTCCCACCAGATCAAGTCATGTTACCAATCGTCCCAATCCTGTGATATGTCAAGGCTCTTCAAAGTGGTTGCTACAGTGTGAAACTCGTGCTCCCGGTGTATTCCTGATAATTGGTCACCCCGACCTGGATCATTGGGTAGTCAGATGCATCCCAAAGTTTTGCCGCGGCAAGACCCATGTTTGCGTTCGTAATAAGGAGGGAGTAGTTGGTAGCAGTACCATTAGGAGGTCCAATAGGCGCCCAACCCCAGACAATGTCATGGCTCCCGGTACAAAAGGTGAAGGGAACCAATGGCAGTTGAATAGTCGCGTCGCCAAAGTTGGCGCTGCAGCTGACTGATGAGCTGGGAGAAGTATCGGTTGCTACTTCGAAGTTGAAACTGAACCAATGTGTTAACAAGGGCCAACATGAAATTAAAGGAGGGAATCTATGTTCGCCAAGGAACACTCACGAGCATCCCTCACTGTGAGGGGCTGGGGCACAGGTTGCATTAAATGAGGTGATTGAAAACTGTGTAGAACAGTTCGTAGTCACCGGAACTGGACTGCTTGAGCCACCACCACTGCCGTACGGCTTTTGAGACGATACGGTAGTGGCGAGAAGGGCAGCGGTAAGTGTCAAGAAAGACTTCATTTTGAGGAAGAGTATAGAGAATTGGAGGCTTTGTGGAACTGAATTCGTACGTGATTGACTGCTTCTTAGGTTTCTACTCAGGTAGGCCTCCCTGAAAGCTTTACTATATATGGCGCTTTCCCAAACTTTATAGACGTCTTGCACAGCTCACACAGGTACTCAACCAGAGATCACAGGGCTCACTGGGGGTACCTTTCGCTCAGCTATTATGTGATGACGTCCTCAGTCCGAGAAGTTTCTTGACAATAAAGTTATCCACCAGGGCTCAAGCTACACGGTGTCTGTCAGAAATTGTGTCCGGGTATCTGCGTTGTCGTACCGCGTTTCGCTGCTTCGGCAGGAGCTGAAAGTCTGGTGCAATATTTCTTGCGCGACTATAATGGATCTGGCTAAGTCACATTCTTCATCTGCGACACCTAGATTGTTCTATAGGCTATTTTATGATCGATGCTCATGAGATTCATTAGATACCACAGCGTCTCATTTTTGTCTGCGCACTACCGTCACACGGTGCAATGACTGGTATCCTTGAGTCATCGCTTGCTATTAAGCGAGACTCAGGAGATATGTCTTCGTGCAGCTTAACTTTGCATAACTTCGTTTGTTAGTTTACAACTTCAATGTAACAGGATAATAGTCCATGAAGCACTGCATGTATAGCAAAGAATCAGGATTCCACAAAAGTTGCCCCGGCAACAAGTTCCATGACCAGTTCTGTCTACATATGACCCTACAAGACCATAGCGAGTGCACTCCCGACACGAAAATTTTCTTCTGTGTCCATGTTCCAAGGGGGTGGGTGGACAAACCCGAGATTCACGCCTGGACGATACAACATGCAGTGAGAACTGCCGCCAAAATGAAACATTCCAATCTGCTGCCCCTTATGGACCGCGTCACCTATTCCAACAGTAAACTCGCAACTAGACACCTCTGCCATTCCAATGAAGACAATAGCCATCAAACCAATCTTGGGGTCGTTCGCTTCGATATAAATGATACCCCTCGTGGCGACGGCACTGATGTAGGGCTGAGAGTAGTTTGGGGCGGCAGGGTCGGGCTTGTCCGGATCTTGCGCACCAGCCAGACCCTCGAACCAGTTCTCACTATAGTACGTTCCCGGTACCATTTCAATGCCTTTAACAACGCCGCTGACGGGTGCATGCCAGCGATGATAGCTCATGGCGCTCAAGAAGGCCTGATAGACGGTGCCACCAACGAATTGCTGGGCCATGTTGTTGTTCATGTTGAGCATGTTAAGCAGAGAGTACGGCTGGTCTTTCAAGAAGAACAAATCAGAGAGCTTCACATCCGTTCGAACCTGCAGAGGTGCTGACTCGCAAGCATTGGTAATGACGCGACTCTCTTCGGGAAATTCGATGGGCCGCATGCCCTCGCGAAATTCGCGTACAAAGAACGCGTCCCAGGAATTGAATCCGTAGTTTGGAGCCGTCGGGTCACATAAGAACAATTGTTGGAAGCTGTAGCCTGTGGCCCCATCGTTAGCCTTGATCGCGAGCTGGCCTTGAGCATCCTGCGATAGCCACCCATTCTGCTGGTTGAGGCAGCTGGTCGAAGCTGGAGAGACCAAGAATTTCCCCCAGGTCTTAAGAACTCTGCTCATTGCAACGTTGACTTCTGGAAGGAGCCAGAACTCGTAACCCGAAGCAGTCCCCATGGGCCAATCCAGAAGCGCATTGATAGGAAAGCCAATCATGCCCATAGCTGTTGCCGGCTGCTTCTTGTCGTACCATTGCGGGCCTGACTTGATGATGTTATTGGTTGCGTAGAGAAACTGCTCGAAGTTCTGGATTGCACAGTTGCCCACGGGGTCCTGGGGATAGTGCGTCGAGGCCTCAGTGAACATGTCGTTAGCAAGCTTTTGAAGCTTCGGGTCCCCGTTGACAAGTTTCTGGAACACCTCGAGGCTCGGATCAAGCGCATCATTGGTATTTTTACATTCTTCTGCTTTCTTGGCCACCCAAGAGGCTATCACATGACGGTTCTTGGGCAGCCAGTGGCCAAGTGAGTGGGTGTGGATGACTTGATTCTCATACTGAAGAGCTTGGTCGTGCGTGGGACTCTGCACGGTTTCGCCCGAAAAATGATGGTGTTGTTGAGGTTGAAAGCCAAGAGTCGCCATGATGACTCTCTTGCAGTGCCTGAGTACCGTACAAAGATTAGATGGATCACTCAGATTGATATTCTGTTGAGTGAAGAAATATTCTGCGTATTTGTATTGACCCTTCATTGACAACCCTCGCTAGGTATGGCCCCCTTCGCCTGATACATTGTCGATAGTGAAGTGTGTGGATGACCCAGAGCTAAACTAGTCGTCTTTCTTGACCACTCCATTCAGCGCTTTTTGGAGACTGCCCGGCTGCAAGCGTGTAGCGTTGACTGATCGTCGATTCAGCCGCAACGCCTGAGTAGTGTTTCCTGCAAGCAGCACATCACGTCCAGTCAAGATAAAAGAAAGACAAGATGCTATATCAGGCCCAGAATTAAAGCAATACACTCGAGCCTCGTTGCCGCTCTAGGCCTGATACTAGGAATCCCAATGCCACGCGTTCCCACACACGAGCCACTGTAATTGGTCTATTCTACGAGAGAAGCGTTTCCAATGCCGGATCCGGTGACAAGTCTGCTGTGGCTTGTTTAGTATAACAACACTTCCACCCATTCCCCACAACTCATCTATTCAAGCTTAGAGTTCAGCGCTCTAAGAAGAACGGTTCTATGGCAAACTGGAGGTATGTCTACCAATGTTATGCAAAGGCCCGGTTTACTAGGAAAGGACATTAATTAGTCTCACACATGACTATAGTACTCAGCAGCGAGTTGGCTCGCTCATTTATAGCAAGCTCCTTGAGCCCGTGACAAAGAGGCTTGAGGAAGTCTTCCGGATGTTGTGTTGGAATGCGATCTCATACATCATCTACTTCCAATTGTCCCGGGTCATTTCGGCAATTAAGTCTTCGATTCCGCTTATGCTATTGTGTGCGTCTGTGTATTGGGCTGCTAGACTTTGCTTTATAACAAACTGTCAAGGTCTGCAGATACTGGACGAGAAAGTCAAGAACTTTGGCCCTTGTAGGATCATCTCTTGTGATAGGCAAGAAGAAGTCTACACAATCGAATACTGTGACCAGACGGCACGGTTGGGTAACCCAGATGAGCGCCCTGTCTTTCTCTATATGAATGTGCGAAAAGAGTCTTGTCTCATATACTTCAGATGTCTAGGATTGAATAGTTTGGTTTATGTGAAGCATGCAACGAGGAGTCACATCCCTGGAGGCCAGGCTTGAAGATGTCGTCAACTTTATAGTCTATTGAACTGGAGGCGGTGAAAACTTAACACAGCCCGCATGGCTCAGAGGTAGAGCGTCGCACTCGTAATGCGAAGGTCGTCAGTTCAAGTGTCAGTCCTGTCTGTGATCTAGATCTCTTTGGTATACAAAACTAACACATGTATTAGCTGACTGTGGGCAACGTGATTCACATTTTTGGGTCGAGAGCACCGCCTGGGGAAGATTGTGTGACCTAAGGTTCTTTTTGCTCAGAACAGCTTCAGATTTTACCTGGCATTTCCTGTTCAGTCGATCAGTTCTATAGCACAAAGACAGCCACAGTCAACCTAGTTCTGTATACATCGAGCCATCTCCTTCAAGGTTCACGACGAGACATCATGGAGATGTACGGACAACCTTAGAGAATCGTGACTGAACCCATGCAATCAGACTATTTGGGAGAAACTTTGGGGGGGAGGGGGGTGGCCTGATTCGATAGAACGGTACTCAGTCACCGTCCTGAGAATTAAGAAATGCCAATGTTACTTAATGAGGGGATGAGAATCTCTCTCGTCGTTTGACACGACTGTGGAGTGCCGTCTTACTCTTTGCCTCTAGGATCCAGGCCAGCTCAAGATTGGGTATATATACAGCCGAGTGAGTCACAAATTTTTGGCAGCTTTCGGAACATACTAGAGGCTGCCTGAGGCTCTACGGGTCGGCGATGGCGCAGCTGTAAGCCCAACGTGCAGTTACCTGATGTGGGGGCCAACGAGGCTGACTATCTCATAGGTACATAGTAATCCAGAAAACCAACCTTGGAAGTCTTATTAGTGCTTGGTCTCACGTACGCAACTTGCTATAACACTCTGAATAGTAAGAGACATGAAAGCTACCCATCAGCGTCCAAGACCTCACTTTTCTTCTTGACAGATCTTCGCAGGCAACCTGAGAAGTAGCTGGAGCCTGACCGGGTATGTAGTTTACCTGTCCTTGCAACTCTGACACCATATCTACCGCGCCACACGACAGATGTCACATCTGCTAACCTACGACGAACATTTGTGAAGCCATTTGGAAGCCTAGATTGTCATGTCTTCGACGCCGCAGCTCGTGGCAGAAATACAGATCCTCCCGGTGTTGTCGTTCTCATCCGAATCAGATCCTCATCTTACACTAACACTCACCTTAATCGGCGTGACGCGTGCTGACACAATCTCCAAATACACAAATTCTCTCTTCACAGCAGCCAACGCGTTCCAAATCTACGGAGTGTCGAATGGTGAGAAGATATACGACTTCTTCGTGGATCACTGCGCGCGGTCTGGGCGGACCATGCTACTCGATCCTGAACACGCCGATGACTTCGTGACATTGGAGCCGGGAGTGCCGTATGAGGTCCACAACTTGAATTTTCGACCATTCGGTCAAGAGAGGCGAAGCCAGTCGAGCACATCGTCGTCGCAACCCTGTAGCAACGAGCCATTTCAAAAGTACAAATTCCTGTGCTTGGGGTTGCATTTGTTAGAGCCAGGCAAGGAGTACCAAATACGTACGAGACAAGGGATTGAGGTCCACAAGTGGCGCTGGGGTTCGAAGGAGGAGCTGATGCCGTGTGACTGGCTTGCGATCAATTCGGACGGATAGAAGCTCGAGGTATCCTCTGATGGAGGTTGTAAAGTGAGAGTGGAAAGTTGATGACCGGCTATCTGGGACAGAAGAGATCCTCGGAGTGGACAAGATGACGGCGTTTTGAGTCAACGTACATGTCACTCAATTTGACGCCGCACCTGGTATCCTCCTATCGCATACAGACGTGGACTCCGTAAGGGATGTTGTGGTTGCCTTCCCACGAAAAGGTCCGCTGCAAGATCGCCTTGTTCCAGATGCTGCAGGTAGCGTCTTTGTTGGTGAGATCCCACAGGTCGTGATGATTAAGGCATACCTATCAAATCATCTTCCAGTATCTCATATGCCGGAAAGTTGGGCGTCGGTGGTTAGCATGCCTCACCTTCCGTCTGGCACGGTGGATCGGGTTAGTATTCGACGCCAACTTGAGGTCGTGTCATGCAATCGACATCTTTCTCGCACAACCAATGGCGTCTCATCCAGTCTCGTACCACAGATTCCTTTGGAGAAGGTACTGCGGGACCTGATTGGTGAAGTTTTCCGGGTGGACATGTCGTCGGTACCAAGTAATCCAACTTTCCTCCAGCTGGGGGGTAAGTCTCTCATGGCAATGCAGAGGATGGCACGATGCAAGGCTAAAGGAGTTTCGATCATTCCTTCACATGTCTTGGGAAGCCACACCATTGCGTAGTTGGCCCAAGGAATTACCAGATCAAGGATGATGAAGAATCAGCCGCCGACATCAAACGGTGCCCAGTGTCCACGCAGGAGGACGTGTGCCACTTATGCCCACGCAGCGCATGTTCTTCTCCTTCTATCCTTGGGGCCCAACCTATTTCAACCAAAGTGTTTTCCTCGGGGTCAATAGCGCCGATGTGTCTGCTGGAGATTTGCAAGCGCATCTTCTCACGTTTGTTGCCCATCACCCAGCTCTGCGCTCGCGATTCCCAAGGGGCAAGATGGGCTGTGCTCCGCCTGGCATTAGAGTGTTTCATTACCGATGATGTGTCGGGCTCTCTACATTTTCGTAACTCGCGCTCGCGACAGTGGCCAAGAGGATGAAAAGGTGGCTCGCATCACTTCCGAGACACAGTAAGTCCTGAACATCAACGCCGGACCGCTCTTGACTGCAGCTGTCTTTGTCTTGCCTGACGGCACGCTCAATATGTTGTTGATGGCCTACCATCTCGTCGTGAACATCATATCGTGGTACATAGTTCTCAATGACCTTGAAGTGTTGCTCGCTGGAGGCTTGCTACCTTCAGACACAGCTTCAACTTTTACATCTCTTGACCCTCCAAATGGCGAGGATGAGCACACCACGCTTGGCAAGCCCGCAGCTATGCAAGAAATCTACGATTTCTGGGGCATTGAAAACGATACCCAGACCACAGAAAGACCTAATTCTGCCTGTGTTCCAACAAAATGGACCGTCAATCTCACCTCAACCCAGACACTTACGTTGTCTGCTGCTGTTCGGGCCGCGGAGACACTTGATGTAGCCGACGTCGTTGAGGCTGCGCTGGACAGTGCATTTGCTGAAGGTTGCCGGGACACAGACCGCGAGTCGAACCCTCGCTTATTTGTAGAGGAGCATGGCCGTGATATCGATCAACGCACCACAGTATGCTGGCTTACTAAAGTTCGCTCCGCCGCGCTTCCCGCCTCAACAGCGACTTTGGTCGAGGGCATCTGGGAAGCTCGGTACAGCCGTTTGCATTCACAAGATCGCAATGACACCTGCTTGGTGGAGTCATTTCCGTTAAGTCTCGATATGAATTATGTTGGGCAACCATTGCTCAGCGAAACTCGTTTTCTCAGATGTGTTTGGTTCACTCGACTGCATTGCCGATACTAGATCACAACATACATTGAGACCACTTGCTTACTATACTTTCGTAATACAATGATCTAGGTAAAATAGGGATCAGTAACTTTTTGCTGCTGTATCCAATTCACACAAGGGGCTTACGGGGACAGAATACCATGGGAAATGTGCCATAGCTCTAGAGTACTTTTCACAGTGCAAATATAGAGCATGGAATTGAAACGCCCTGCTAACAAGGCTGACTTTTTATCAATGCGCCAAGCTTCTGCAATTTTTCGTGTCAAGGCTGCAATACTAGATTCGTACAGTGGCACATACGTATTCCTACATGCTTGCAAAAAATGCCCTCGCCGATTAGGTAGGCTATGTCCAACCAATGACCCGTGGACCTGTACCGGCCACACATTCCCTATTTCATCCACTGTTAACGCAGGACCACACGCGTCCACTTCACAAAGTCCCCGAGCCTTCTGATTTTCACCCACAGACAAGGGCTCAACCTCAATTGACAATGGTAGTCCCACTACCCGTTCCCTGCCCGCCCGCGCCACCGGGGACGACAACCACACCATCACTTCCGCCCGTGATCGTAACCGGAATACCTCCCGGTGCGAGGACAGATGGATCCTCCGTTGTAGGGATGATGACCTCCCCGTCGTTGCCGGGAACAAAGATGGTCTTTCCGGGATCGTCGGTGTTGCTCTCGTTGCCAGCCACGACGTCGGTCCCATTGCTCTCGACGATAGTACCCGGGGAAGAAGAAGTTGACGTAGAGGAGGCGCCGCTGCCGGTGATGGTCACGGGCATGGCACGCGCACATAGTGCCATCAGGAGCACGGATGTGATGAATTGGGTCTGCATGATATACATTGTATGTATTGTTCGCTTTGAGTGGTGATCAACAACCTGGCGTTGTTGAAAATTGCAGTTTGAGTATGGTAAGTTGATGAAGGGACGAAATACTGGGCTTGATGATTACTGAGCCAGCAGGATGTATTTGGCGAATACTCAGATGCTGATTATATATGATCACAATAGAGCAGTGTCACCGTAGAGCATGGAACCTCGCCGAGTTGCTGTACGGATGATGAGAGGTATATAAAGGTGTCTTCTATACCAGTGCATCATGGGCCCTGTTTAAATCCGAGAGTCGCGGCCATGATTAATACTAGGGTATAACAGTTTCGCACCTAGTCATGTTATGACTTGAAGTTAGTCTTGGTGATCAAAAGCTGCGTGAGAGTAGGGCTTGCATTGTTGTACACGACCGGGAAAGACCTGCAAGGCTATCCCAAATCATCAACGGCTCTACCCGACCCTTATTCTCTGGCTCCCTGATCATCGGGGGACCCTGAATGGAGCCACGACAGAAGGCGCCCCCGCGCGCCCGAGCTTAATAACCTACCTAGTACCTAGGTAGTTACTGCGTAGTAGGTATGTACAAGTACGAGCCGTCACTGGTGAAACCCCAGGTAGGCCAACTACCAGGCTTCCAGAACATTGCCAAGATGCGCCCAAAGCAGAAACGCTAAGAATCTATTAAAATACCTCACAATGCCATAAATCACGGAGGTCTTCAGAGAAAACTTTTGAGTTGCGCCCTCTATACCTATTCTCAAACACGAGATGGTGGCCAAGAAATACTGTCGGGGTGCGAATTGTAGAGGAGTAAAACTAATAGAATTTGGGTTGCCCTGGCGTGGTAGGCAGCGTTGACACTAAGCTGGCTATGTTAGCGAGTAATAAAGAATCCAATTGGAATCTTACACATATTGATTTTGACGCTGGGAGGGCAGAATCACGCAAGTAATAGCGTTACTTGTGTGTCGTCATCACAAAGTCTAAGGAATCCTCATCTGATATAACCAATTGAATTGCCATGATTTCTAGGTGCACATCTTGCCTAAGGAGGAACAGAGGTATCTCATAAATGCCGCTAATGCTAAGGCCAGACTATTAATGGCCAATACCCAGGTGTTGGCCCTCCGGCAGGCTGGATATGCTAGTCTTCGCTGCCTACTAAGTTTTAAATGTTGTTTCCTGGGCCCGATGTGTATGCCGAGCTGATGCTCCTATGCTGATAATGCCAGACACGCATCGACGGCCAATCCCACCCTGCGGGGAGTAGGTTAGCAACGATGATAAAGAAGCGTAAATGATCCAAAGACTGAGATACATACCGTCCAGATTTCTGGTAAACCACATCGCTAATGATATCCTTATCCAAATCAGGAAACATGCCTGCCAGCGTTTCTACAATGTTGGCATGCTCAGCACGCGAAAGCCGCTGCGCCTCAGCCGCCTCTGCACTGGCTTGTCTAGCGGCAGCCTCCTCGGCCGTCAATTGGCCGTGCTTTCCTCCGCGTCTGCGGTCTGGGCCTCCCTCTGCGCCGGGCGGGAGAGGCGTATGTGCAGGGCTTCGCGCTGCGTTGCTGGATGAGCCGCCGCTGTGCTCATCGCTGTCAGAGAACATCCTCCCGATAGTGGAGAGTGGTTTCTGAATTGTTCGGAGGAGCCCCGTGATGGCGGCCTTTTCGTCATAGTCTCCGCTGTCATCATTGGACGAGGTAGATTGGCGGGGTGCGGCGTACGCTGATTGGGATACTGCATCGTTGTCCATTGATGGTCTAGTGGATGAAGACTCGCCCGGCATGGGGAAAGACATGGGTGATTTCTCTGAGGTACTTGACGTAGGGGGTGATTCCAGGCGGTGCTTTTCAGCAATGGCCGAAACGGCAGCCTCAACATTCTTTTCAAACTC
Organism: Gnomoniopsis sp. IMI 355080; assembly: GCA_027946555.1. Taxonomy (NCBI): domain Eukaryota; kingdom Fungi; phylum Ascomycota; class Sordariomycetes; order Diaporthales; family Gnomoniaceae; genus Gnomoniopsis; species Gnomoniopsis sp. IMI 355080. The sequence goes on along the minus strand of JAPEVC010000316.1, from coordinate 13,141 downwards.
TTCGTCAGATATTGTTAAAGTGGTACGGTCCATGTTTTCGATGAATTGGATAGCCCCCATCTGCAAACGAGTCAGCAATCGGTGCGCTTTGTGTTGTTGATCAGTCACATACTAGCGAGGATAAGTAATAGCCCGCTTCCCCACCCAACTTGTCCTGGTTACGGAACCTGAGTATGTACTGCACGTTGGATACTATATGCTCGGGGTTTGCTTGTAAGGTAACATAAATTAGTAGTGGCATGAATGAGTCCGCAGAAGAGTCGGATTTCGAGTGCTTTAGAAGTCCTAAACGAAGTCAGTCGAGTCGCACGCTCTCAGCCAAGGATTGCATACACCACATACCAAAGATGACTTTACAGCAATTCAGTATACAGATGATTTTGTCCCTCGGTGCCCGATAAGACTTGATTTTGAGGATTTCTGGAAGAGTCAGTAACGTTCATTCCACGGTAGACGAAGGTGTATCTAACCTTGCTGAGCGAGCTTGAGGAATCGCTTCCCACTCTCGCCCACCGGCGGAATATCCAAGTGCTCCTCTCGCACCCAGCCATAGATCTTGATCTTTTGGGCAACGACCTCGTCACGTTCCACGTCTTCTTGATGCTGACCTCGTCGTCCCGGTCCCATGGGCCGCTCTGCACCTTTTCTTCGCGGCTTAGCGCCGGGTATCGGTTGAGGCGGTGGGATCGCAGGCGAGAACGTCTGTGAATATAGTCGGTTCATGACGAGCTTCTCCATACCTTCGCGCGCATTATCGAACTCGGCATCAGACACGTCCTTCCACACGTCACACAGTGCCATTTTGTTTGCAATAAAGGCCAGGAAATCACTGATGATTTTGACCTGCTCGTGCACCATCCATTGCCGCTTTCCGAACTCGTTCAAAAACGAGCGCAAGTACTTGGCGACCGGATCTGCCTTCTTGTTCCTTAATTGCTCCAAGAACCTATGAAAGTCAAAGGGCAGCGCGGACTCGGGTTCTGGTTCTGGTGGCGGGGGCCTATGCAACGATACGGTAGGAGATATGGGTGAGCCTATAGCCTCGCGTTCGTCTCGCATGAGCTGGCTTGTTCTGCTGGAGTGTATAGAAAGGTCCTTGGGGGGCACTGGTGGGCCCTGATCGTCCGGATCCTTGCCTTTGGATGCTATACTCGCAGGCGACTCTGGCTCGAGTCGTGACCCAGACATCTGTTGAGAAAGGGTCGACCCCAAGCCATCCACGCTAGCATTCCGGGGAGGTAAAGACATGGCACCCGTAGCGAAAGGTGATGCGATCTCAAGCCGTGGGCTCATAACCTCCTCCACGCCGGGACCACCCCCTCCTTCTTTGAATTGTGACATGATGTTTTGAATCTCGCCGCCATCATTCTCCCTCTCATCTTCACTTCGTCTTTCGTCATCGGAGCGTCCTGGCAAAGACTCGAGTGAGATTCGAGGTCGGTCGGTGGCATTCGAAGGGGTTCTCGACGGAGGTTGCGATGCCCGGGGAGTAGCTGGGGTAGGGTCCACATATGTTTTTGATTCAGCATGCAAGTACTGAGTGGCGGTTGTAGTGATGGGAGTCGAGGGTTTGAGGGTAGTGGCAGAGGTCATGGCGTCGGGCCCTTCGTCAGCCTTTTGGGGCATATCAGGATGCAGATTCAGTGGACCCGGTTTGCGTGCTTGTCTTTCCGTTGAGGTTACTTGTGCAGGCTCTTGATCCAGCGCAATCAGGTCGTCTGATGGGCCGGGGTCGGCCACGGCCACTGGAGACTCTTGGTCTGCCATGGCGTCAACATGGGATAGCGATGACCGTCGTTGATCTGGCTCCGCTGAGCTCTTTACTTCGCTGGACGAGACATCCGGATCGTGGCCCTGTTGGATGGGTTGCTGTTGGGAGTCGGAGTTGTGAGGAGACATGCACAGAGTTGGGGCTCAGCAGCAGCCGCATGGGAGGGGAAGCGAGAGGGGTCTGTCAAGGTGGGTAGTGTGCAGTGTGTATCGTGACTTTGTGTCGTGTGCCTGTAAGCCAAGCCGTGCTTCCGAGGTTGTGGTTGCAACAATTGTTGGTACTTGGTGTGTGCACAACCGTCAACAATTGCAGAAGCACTCCACGAATGGCTTGTCCTTGTCAGGCTATAATCTGTGCTTTTGCTGGTCGAAAAAGTTGTCCTGCTTGTGATTGTCGTCTTGATCGCCACCAGAGATGAGGTCAGTCGAACCACGGGATGTTTAGTTGTTTTGAATTGGAATGCGCAAGTCACCTGAAGCAAATTGGAGGCCAGGCGGTGACAGATAATCTGAACTGTCTGAGTAAGGCAAGTACTCTACTCCACTATCAGCAGGATGTACCCCGCGCTGAGGTCCAAGCTCCTGGATCTCTCTTGGACGCTTACCTACGCAGAGCCGTTACATACATGGTAATCTTTGATATGCTGCTTCTTGTACTATTGCCTTGATTCTACAAAGACGATATCTATGCCTAGGCGATTGTTGACTTTCGTTGTTCATGAAGGGGGGGAGGGAGCACCTTGAACAGATAGTACTTAGTATCTAGGTTGGTATAAGTGCCTGATAGTCACAGCTATTCTCAGGTACTCCTCACGACACACAACAGACAATGTAGTAAGCAGGGACAGGGAAAGAGAAGTTCAAAATACGCTTCCTGTTCTGTGTCTAACTAGATACCTCAGGCCATATGACAAGGAATTATATCTACCTAGTAGGTACTACTTCTGGCTATTCGTTCTTGTCATTCAAGTAGGTCAAATTGGGCAGTTGCGCAGGTTAGGCAGGGGCTTCCCCACCTTGCCCATGCTCAGCCCTACAACGAGGCAGCCTCTAGGTGACGCAGGCCGGATAATAACAAACGTCACTTCACTTACATCTACTAATTATCAAATCTACCCTCCTCCAACACAATTTGTAACTACACCCGCAGCCTCTTGACACCCAAGACTCAGCCTCTCCATTGATACATCAGAAAACGCCACATACAGATATCTAAGTCAGCTACCACTATGGCCACTGATCCTCTCAGTCCGCAGAACATTCTGCAGAGCATGGCAGATGCACTGCCTACCCACGACAAAGACGACACCACCTCCGACATAAGCAGCTCTGCTGAAGCCATTGCTCTCTTCACACACGCCTGCATGCACAACCTGGGTTTTCGGTTGCTCGGTTTCAATGAAGATCAAAAGATGGGTAAGCTGTTCTCCCTTCCAATCTGTATTTCCCATCTCCCATCTGAAGCTAGCTAACCCCCTCCATCAGAATCAGAATGCGCCCGCCTCGCGCCCCGCCTCCCTGCAAAGTGGAACGCATCCATATCATCCTACTCCTTCCTCTATGCCCACACTCAATCTTCAATGCAGTTCGTCATCAAGACCGACCGTCTCGGCAGCAAGACCGAAATCCGCGGTCTCGCCGTCGGCGCAGACAACATCAACCGCCTCGAACTCGTCGCCCGCGACTACATCTCCCAAGCCGCCCTCCCCCTCCGCATCACCCTTCACCCGGACACGGGCGCCGAGGATCGCTCCGACCTCGTCGCTAAACTCCAGGAAGTCTTCATCTCACCCGCGCGCATCGCCGACCTTGCCAGCCTACTCAAGATCAACATTATTCAGCGCCTCATCCCCAGCCTGCAGAAGGATGGCTACCAAGAATCCCCGGACGACCGCGCCGCACGCGAAGACGCAGAACGCATCGGCCGCGAAGGTCCCTCCAGTCACCCGCGCGCGCCCCAGCCCCGCGACCCGCAACCTGCCCGGCCCTACCCTTACGACGACCCGCTCGCCGCACCTCCGCGCCGGCCTCTTCCGGCAGGTGACTTTCCCCCACCCGGCTTCGAAGATGAGTTCGAGGTCAACCGGCCGCCCCGTGGAGGCGGTGGATTGCGCATGCCGGGTGGAGGGTCACCGTTCGAGATTGGCCATGACGATTTACATCCTCCTGGGTTGGGGCCACACGATCCATTCCGGGGAAGCTTTGTGCCAGGCGGGGGCCTGCCAAGACCGGGTGGAATGGGCGGCGGGATGCACCCTACCTTTGACGACCCGCTGTTTCAAGGACCGCGCGGTGGCGGCGCTGGTGGCGAGGGAGGGGCGTTTGATCCGCAGGCGCCACCTGGCGCGCGGTGGGATCCTGTAGGCCCTGGCGCCGGAGGGCCGCGATTCGGAGGTGGCCGTGGGTTTGGCCGGGATGGGAATCCATTCGGAGACGGTGATATCATCTAATGCGCGTGGCGAGACGAAGGCACGCCTTGTTCTTGGGGTGACGATGCCACTTGATATGACAGGCTCGAGCGGTGAAGTGTACGATTATGAGGTTTATGAACATCATGACAGTCAAAAAAACCAAAAAGCCAACTAGCACTAGACTGTGTAATTATTCGCTAGGATGGGCAAGCACATGAATTGGACTTCACGGTCGTCTTGCTATCTCCATTTTTCAGACCCCATGCTCTTGATTTTTGTCAGCCCACCTCCACGATCTCCTTGCTGAACGTCCTAAGCCTTAAAGGCACAAAGTAATTTATTGTCATCAATCAGATATTATATATAAACTACGCAAGTGACAGTTTGATCAATTCACATCTCACGTGTGACTGGTCAAAGAATCCTCCGCAGTGGTGCCATTCACTGTTGAACAGGACAAAGACATAATAAGCAACACGCGGGATGGTATTTTGATTCAGTGGTACTGGGAAATTCTATCTGTTTTGGTGGTCCCCTTGCAAGCACCGGATTAAGCATACTGAAAAATCACTCTATATATCACGACCCTCCAGTATTTTCAAGCCGCTTTCCAACCATTGCGAAATGTCGTGACGCCTACCAATCGAAGTTTGACGTAGTCATCACTCCAAAACTCGCCAATGCTTCGACAGACGTACCTACCGCCATCACTCCCTCCTCCGTTGACGGCGAACCATGGTCGATTCGCTTCGAAATGACTCTATTGGTTCGAAGCAAGCTCATTGAGCTTCTTCTGCTCATCCTCGGTGAGCATGCCGTACCAAGTCTGGAAATCCGCAATATTCTCCCGGGCGGCCCTGACGAAGAACTCGGACAGATACTGCTGTGTCTCGTCGTCACGCATGCGGCTACCGGCTCCCTCGACTAGTGACATGAGATGCGCATGCGACGGGTCGACCGTGTCATTCTCGTCCTCCCAGCCCTCGTCTCCATCATCCTCGTCTGCGTCGGCAAACTCGGCGGCGGCGGCGGCAGCAGCGTTGGCGGCACCTGTGACGCCCGAGGCTGAAAGAAGCTCCTCAATAAGCACTTTGAGGATCTTGAGGGTGACTGGAATCGAATTGTACTGGTCAGGGTTCGCCTTAGCACGCGACCGGGTCATTATTCGACCGTTGCCGGGCTGGATGATCATATCGCCCCTGACCTGGATTTGTGCGAGGCGCGGGTCGTTCAGAGAGTAGAGTTTTGAGAGAGCAATGACGTTCTGTCTTATCTCGTCGTAGCCTGCGAAGCTGATGGAATTCTCCAACCACTTGCTCATGACAACCTGGAGGCCGTTCTGTCCGTTGATGTCAATATTGCTGAGGAACTGCACCACGTCTCCGGCCTGGACCAGGGAGAGGCGCGCAAAAACACTAATAAGAGATTGAATGAATGCAGCAGCCTCTGCAGTTGCAAGTCGATTTGCCACTGCTTGCAGCAATTTCTCCAGGTAAGGACCAAGCCGCTCCGGGCCTGCCTTCTCCACCAGCTCAGCAGCGAGACCTCCGACTTCTGAAGCGGCGTTATCCTCAATGCCAGGTCCCAGTAGCCGATCGATGATAAGCAGACAGGTCTCTAACCCAGACTGGCCATTCTCATCATGCCATCCAAGGACTTGGTGGTGATCGTGCATCAACATGTACTTGATACACTCGGCCCCAGGTCGTAAGACCTCGCCTTCAGGAGACTGCAGCAACAAAGTTTTCAATTTAGGAAGAGTTGCAGCCACGAAGCCAGCTGGCAGTGGCTCAGAGCCGTTCTCGACCAATGGCACGAGCAATTCGCACGCGAGTGTGAGAAGGGGGTCGTCTTGGGTCATGTCGGCCACGTTAAAAGCGCCCGCAATGGTAGGTAGTACCTTGGCGCAAAGAGCAGCGTAAGAGGCTGAATCTGACAAAGTTGAAACAAGATCTTCAAAAGCCTCGGTGACCATATATGTCACCTGGAAGTTCGAAGCGCCATGTTTGGCAATCAAGAAGAGGGAATCAAGCGACTTGATATCGGATGCAATGATGATACGCGGGTCGATCTGAATGACTGCTCGTAGGGACTCTACCAGGGTGACCAGCAAATCATCAGCATCTTCCAGCTCGGTCATATCCTTGCCATCGAGGAAACTGTTGATGGCCACGAGCATTGGGACCTGGCGGTCTGGGGGCACGTGACCAGAGGTAACGAAGCTCTCGATAGCTTTAATGCACGCGACTTGCACGAGCTCGGAGCTGTCGCTGCTAACCGACTGAATCGTGTGGTCCAGGAGTGCGATTACGGGTGGAAAGCCCTGGCTAAGGGTTCCAGCGACAACAAAGCCTCTGGCTCGGAGAAGAGGCTGCTCCTGGCCTGCAGAAAGGGTCAATATGGCTGACGTATCACGGAGACTCCGACGACTCGGACGCTGAGGGTGTCAGGAATTACTGACCTGCTGCATGTGTGATCAGCTCGACGTGTGCCTGAGCAATCTCGGCTGGCACGACCTCGCTCCGATCCTGGAAATCGCTGATGAGCATGTTAAATAAGTAAAGACATGCCTCCTGAGAGCGCCAATCGTTTTGTGCTTGAAAGAGCGATTTGGTGTGTGCGAAGAGACCTTCCAAGGCCCTACCATGGATCCACTCGCCGACCTTGATCAACAAGTCACCGCAGGCAGTACGTGCTGTATAATTGGCTGTGACCTAATGAGATATCAGAAGGGTTCCTTCGAAAGCCGATGCGGGCCAATTAGCAGATTAGATGTGTGACATACCGAGGTCTCCTCCGCGAGATACAGCGAGACATCAATGTCCCACAGTTCCTCCTCCTCGCAGGTGATGCGACTATAAGTGACCAGAAGTTTCATAAGATCGATCATCCAGGGTGCTTCATGGACTGGTCGACCGTTCAATTGAGCCTCGAGTTCCTTTTGTACCGGCGTGGCTCGCAAGCACTGATTGAGGAAATCCAACTCCTCTAGGATCAGGAAATCAAGGGTGTAAGGCAGACCATCAGAGTCCTCCAATCGTCCTTGGCCTCCAACGTCGATGTAGTGCTCTTGATACTGCCCTTGCAGCAGTGAAAGCTCCTGCCATGTTGCCTGGAAGAAGGCGAGGCTCTGGGGCAGAAGGAGGGTAGGGAAGACAGTCTTAATCTTCATGAGAGCCTTGACGACCTGCAACTTGAACGAAATTATCCCATTGCGATACTCGCGAGCGGGGGCGTCCTCAGACACGGGCGGCAATTGAACTGAGAGCACCTGTGAGAAGAAAGGCAGCCAGCCCTTAAGTGCTTCCTCTGCAAAACCCTTGACCTCCTTTGGGTGATCATCTTTCACCATATCCATCAGCTCGAAGCATCCACGAAAGACACTGACAGCCAGGGCGCGCAGATTGGGCTTTCGAGCATCATTCAGGGCCACGTTGTAGACGACATCAATGATCGGACGGGCTGCCGAGAAGAATTGGTCTTCGGTCAGACTTTCCTCAACAATGTCGCTCAGAACCTTGAGGGCGCCATAAAGCTGGGCGTCGGAGCCCTTTGGAATAATTTCGAGGAGAGTGGGGAGTAGCGTCGGCCACTGCTCGGGGAAGTCATTGTTTGCAATTTTGCCCACGGCATAGCTGCAGCATGATGTATTAGCTGATTGTTGTCACAAAGCCATTCTCTTTTCCCAAGGTCGAGTAGCCTACCTGACAGAGGACTTGACCTTGCGATCGGTCTCGTCGCTCAAAGCCAGTTCCAGTAACTTGTGACGCAGTTGTTCCTTGCTGGCGTCGGAAATGGGGAAGCGGGGACCGTCATTGTTCTCGTCGCCCTCCTCGCCCCAGTTGTGCTCGATGAAGCGGCGCAGATAGGCCAGTGCAGCCTGGCGGATGTCTGTGCTAATGGCGCTGTGGGCAGCAATGTTTGCCAGGGCGACGGGAAATGCAGGGTCTGTCTGGGCGTGCTTCAGGTCGAGTTCGGCGCGTTTTCTGGGTTCTTCCTGAGGCAGTTGGGTGTTGGCCAGCAGCTGAGCCAGCTGGTCCTCCATATTGGCGCCTCTTAGCTGCCGTTACGCGGACTCGAAAGCTGCGGGGCTTTGGAGGGGTACTTGTAGTGGACGAAGCAAGGCGGTGAGACAAAGTCTGATGGCGGATGTGTCTAGCTTGGGAGTGATCCCAGCGGCACGAGCTAGTTGTTCACTGGTGGTGCAGTAGTGGGAGCAAGGTCGGTGTATTGGGAGCGAATGCAATAAAAAAAGGTTGGGTTGCCAAAGGTTGCTAGTAGGCACGTAGAAGATGCTAAAGTTGGAGTTATGGTGGGGTCCTCCTCAACCGTACAACTCGGTTCTACTTGCCCAGAGTTGCGTGGCACCTCGATACGCGTCCGTAACTTTGTACAAGTGACAACAAGTTGCACGCTCATCTGTTTTACGAAGAAAGACACTACACGTCCTAGCATAATTGGATGGTTGAGGAAAAAATTGCATGTACCTGGAACCCAGACAGCTGTACTATCGGCCATTATCCAAGACTTTCTAGGTGTCAATTAGTACAAGCCTACCTGATTATATAGTAGTTTCGGGGCAAGAGCCAGGACGCGCTAGATACAGGACGCGCTGCAGTCGCGTAAATTGCAACTTCCCACGTTCCTAACACCCTTCGACCTGGAATTGCTGCTGGATTTCAACCTACTCGCGTGCATCTGTGAACAAGTCGTCATTAAATTCCCCTTTCATGGTATCCTTCTTGATCCAGGAGCGAGTCAATTCGAGCTGCAATGTTATAATTCCAGGCATTCATCAGGGACTTGATTGCTTTTCTACCTAGCCCAGAGAGGTAACCACTACGCAAATCATCTCAACCCTGTTGCGACCCGGCTGTCTGGAAAGTTTCACCAACTAGGGAAAGAATGAATGTGGCACTACCTGCACGTTTCTGCTAGGCGCCTCACCAGAGCTACTTTAGTTTTCCATGCGAGGTCCTCCAAATTGGTCACCCTAGCTACCTAGGTACCTACCTACTATTGTCCACCTGATCTCTTGCTTTATTTCCTGAGTAACCCTTGTTGGACCCAGGTCGACATCAACAGCATGTCGATGCCACCGCCTCCTCTCCCAGGCCCATCCGAGCCACTGCTGGCTCCCCAGACCAAAGAAGTGCCCATCGCCGAAGCACGCACGCTCCTCAACTCTTTCACCAGTTTCCTCACCGTCTCCATTCACACTATCCTGTATTACCGCGCTATTTACCCCAAGCAAACCTTCCTCTCTGCGAAGGCCTTCAACCTCCCTGTGCACCAGTCCCGCCATCCGAGAGTGTGCCAATGGATCAACGACGCAGTCGACGCTGTCATGGCCCAAATAGCCAAAGGATCCGCCGAGCGAGTTGCCGTGGTCATCCACTCTCCGCCAAACTCATCACCACCCAAGACTCCATCGGCTCAGCACCTGTCCCCAGGTAGCGTCCTGGAGCGATGGATGTTCGACGTTTCCCGCTTTCCCTCCTGGCCAGGCGGACTTGAGGCGCTTAAGAATTTTCGTGGCGGGGAGGGCGAGAACTTGCAACATGACGATGAGGAACCCGCCGACGACGAAACCGGCAGCGGCGACGAGAATCTCACACATGCTGCTGCGGACGTCGAGAGTGACCAGGCTGTAGCGCTCAACTGGGTAGACGTCGATGAGCAATTGCGAGGTGCGGCGCGACGCATCGCCTATGCGGGCGAGAAGATGGATGCGTTGCCCGAGGGCTGCACATTCACAGTCGCGGTTGAGTTACGCAAGGAGGCAGCCGCACCAATAGGCCATCCTCAGCCCTGGATCCCATCACAGCCTGGACTTCAGCTGGCCTCTCGGGATCCCCGGGAAAAGGTTCACGACTTTTCCGGTGCGTATACCACACCAATCCGAGCCATCGAGGCTGGGCCACTGTTCTTTGAATGTTGGGTTGAAGAAGGGAAGACAAAGGAGGGCTTACAGTCATCTGAGAGCCACACATCACAATCTTCGGCATGAACTTCAGCTGGGTACCGCAGATCACAAAGCCACTCAAATTACCAGGTTATCATTGCTCAGTGTAATTATTATTTAAAGAGTATGACCCTCCAACGCCTGCGCTCAAACATCAAGCCGGCTATAGCAGCAGAGCACCTCCAACCATGGCAGCAGCACCCATCAGAACGGCGTTCTGGGTGGCTCTCGGGACACCACCCGTTGCAGCACTAGTGCTGTTGGCGGCACTCAGCTTCTCCAGGCCTGCTGTAACCGTCACAGGCAAGGTGTAGGAGCTGATACCGGTCACGACAGTAGATCCGGTGCTAGTGACCTGTGATGAAGCAGCAACAGCAGTGCCTGTGATGGAAATATCGGCTGTCGTCAACGTTGTCGTGCAGCTTGCGGTATTGGACGCAAGCGCGCAGCTGACGTCGATAGTACTGGAGAATGGTCAGCCGGAACTCGTGGGTACTTGCGAAAGGACAATATGTACTCACCCAATGCTCTCCTCCGTGAAGTGGACCTCGAGTACAGAAGGACCCTCGACGAGTTCCACGCCATCGCCGAGACCGCAGGTCAGGGAGGACTCGCTCGTTGGGCATGTCAAGTAGTAAGATGTGGCGGTTGCGTCCACACCCATTATGGAGCCCATCACCGCGGTCTGTGAGTCCAACATAGGGAGAAGTACAGTCATCGTAGAGGTTGCATTTGCGCTCGAGCTCGAGGTGGTCGATGCGTAAATGCCACTGGCCAGCGCAGCCAACAACAGTACCGTTCCTTGCGCCATGGTGGGTTTGTTGGATCGCGACTGGGCTGAGAAGAGGGGAACCTCGAAAATAGGAGGAACGACCAATCGAATATTTCAGAAGGATAATGCGGGAAAAGGAAGGGCCTTGAATGATGAAGCTACGTTATTGATATATATGAAGCGCTTGGCCAAGTACACGGCGACTGCGGTACTTATGAATGGCTTTCTTTCTACAGACCCATATGCCCATCATTACCCCTTTAATCTCTTACTCGGTTGAGGATACCGCTGAAGGCTTGACAATTTTGAGAAGACCCGCTTCTTCCCCTGTCGTAAGCCCTGAATATCGGACGAACTTCTCTACAAGAAACTCCTAAATATCCGGGACCTTTGACATACACATTTGGTCAAGAAGCACGTCTGCACGTGCCTCGACGTCGTTGAGAACACATTTGCAGACCAATCAACAACCGTGGCGACGTATCTGTAATAGGCGAGTCGTCGCTCGCACTGCAAGGATCAAATGCGATGAAGAATTGGACAGCAAGGTGGGTCCTACTGTGCTCTGGGTAACCCAGTTGATTCGAGCACTCTTCACCGGTGAGCCTCGGGACTGAGGTTGCAAAGAATTTCCCATGGGAAAGGTAAGTTCCAACACAGAATTCCCACTCATATTGGCCAAGCACGATCGCCGCAGCCGGGCGATCACTGTTCGTGCTCTCATAGGGCCTCTCCCCCACGTTCTCATCCTTGGCGGTGTGCAATGAAAAGAGCAGAAGCCACAGCACCAATGCTAGAAAGGAAAGGCGAAAATAAGGCTGGCAGGTATGATTGACCTTGTGCTTCGGCAAGCGGCTCTGCAAGCCGCTCTACAAACAATCTGTCATTCACAGCTTCTGGCATTTTTCACGCCTTTTCGGCGGGCGCGCAGGCTTCAATACTCATTCTAGGAACGTTGGGCCCGCTTGACTAATAAGAGGAGGGAAAAAAACAGAATTCAAAAAAGAGGGAACCACCCAAAGCAACGTTAGGCTGTCTTGGCGCTCGGTGGACAATCGCTCAGCCAAGAGAAAGCCAAGACTTTCCAGGCGCACAGGCAATCACCGAAGGGGCGTATTCCGTCGGGGGAGGATCAAATTACGAAGAAAGAGTGTGCTTTACGCTCTCCTCTTCCCGTACCTTTGAATACCCGTCTCTTTTTTTCTTGGCCTTTTGTTTCGATTTATTTGTCTTCAATGCTAAGCTTCAGATGAATCTCTGAGGGGAATTGAGTTTCTACCAATGGTCCGATAACTTAATTTCTTCGCTTCCCGCTCGGCTTGTCTAACGCTGGTATTGAAGTATGAAGCCTGTGCCCCAAGCATGGCTACCGCTCGTTATTGCCGCGCTGGCTCCGAGCTTGGCGCCGACGACGTTTGCCCAAGTCACGGTTCCGGTCTATGTCCCTGGATATGAAGCTGTGAATTGGGATGACTTGGCTGGTAGTGTGATTACAAGTGTACGAGAAATTCTGAACTCAAGAGGAATCTCAAGACAGCACGCCGCTCCGTAGGGGGAGGGGTTGTCGTTCTTCACCAATCAACTAACGCCGATGCTTAGAATAGCGTGGCCACGACATACACTGTCTTTTGTCCCGACAGCGCGGATTGTGAGATATCAGGCCCTCTGCCTTTCACATTTGCAGAGGGACCTAGCACATTCGAATACTCGGGTACCATACAGGACAGACTGTAGGTTTTCTTCCTTCATTCTCCACAGACGTTTGGTAAAACGCTATTCGGTCGAGAAAGCGCTGCTGATTGAACCCCGGCGCCGGCTACAGAACGGCCCTCCTCGCATGCCAGCTCGCCTCTACAACAGCAGCCACATGCACGGAATACTCGTCATTCGGCTCTAGGTTCACAAAGGGCAACACGACGGGGCCGACGGATTTCTCGCGCACGCAGACGTACACGGGCAGCGAGGTGCAGTGGGGAGTCCTCACACTGACGACCCCCGCGCCCGCTGCCGCGACGGCAACGGCGACGACGACGGGACGTGATGGAGGGGTGGAGACGGTCAATCCGACAGATACGGCGTGGTTTTTCCCCTCGCCGACGAGCAAATCGGGCGCTGCTCCGGCGACGAGGTTCCAGTTGGGGGGACGGTCGAGAGGGGAGCTTGTGGCGGGAATAGTACTGGTGTTGATGGCCGGGCTGGTCGTTGCATGAATGGGGGGTGGGG